>JARQOD010001468.1:0-97558 GCA_033576555.1 Oophaga sylvatica | reverse complement strand
CCCCTCTCTGGGCCCCCCGGTCCCGCTGTGCGGCACCCGCTACCCACCCCGGCTCGGGCTCTGTTGTGGGTCCGCAGCAAGGGAGCGGGGAAGATTACAGGCCATGACACGCAGGGCGCCGCCTCTGTTTGTGGTAATGGAGGGGGTAGTGACGTGTCTGATATGGAGCATGGTGTGGAGGGCGGCCCCAGTGGTGGGCAAAGAGAGTGGCAGCCGGGACCGCATCTCCGGCGGTGAGCGCTGTGTGTGTCTGGGTCCCCCACTTACGATCCGTTACTGGATCGCTTCTGGGGACCCAGGCACCCAGTAAAGTGAAGGGGGCGGGGCCTGCGGCTCCGGCAGAGCCGGCTCATAAGAAACAACTGGTGCGGTCAGCTCCCCTGGCGGGGTCTGGGTAAAGTCTGGGCTGGGGGCCCCGCCGCCGGTTAATGCTAAGGGGGAGTGGCCTAGCCTGGGGCCCGGCCGCCGGGAGTCGCTGTGCCCAAGCTGGTTGTGGCCCAGGGTGTGGTGGTTGGGGGCGCTGTGCCCCGGGGGACTGGTACCGCCGGGGGGCCCCTGGGGGTGGTCCCGGCTCCGGGTCGGCTCCGGGGGTCCCGCTGCGGCCGGTCTCGGGGGGTGTGGCCTCCTCGGCACCCGCCGCCCATGTGGGTGCAGCTTCTGACCTCTGTGCTGTGAAGCTGGAGGCTGGGGGCGTGGCTTCCCAGCAAAAGGAAAAAAAAATGGTAAAGATCAGCAGTGAAGCAGAAACTGCAGCAGACAGCAGCAAGGGCGCATGCCTGGCCGGGTCCCCGGGATCTGGGGGCTTACCTGCAGTGGGGGCGCCGGCGAGGAGCCAGGATGGAGCTGGAGGCAGGACTGCTCCTGGCTTGGTCTCTGCCAGTGGGAGAGAAGGCAGCTCTGTGCAGGCTGTGGAGGCAGTGCTGCTGAAGCCCAATGGCAGCACAGGTCTTAAAGGGCCAGCAGCATGGTGTGGACAGAACCCCCCGGCAGGGAAGATGCCACCAGTAGGTGGCGGTAGCAGTGTGGAAATGGTAAAATCTGTAAGTTCCCAAAAAGTGAGACAAATATTGACCCCAGTGTGCATGTGAGTGAGAGTGGGGTGACTGATGGCGTGGATGAGGAGGGTGTGGGTATGGAAGTGTCTGCGGTGAGGATGCGGGTGGCAGTGTGTCTAAAGTGGCAAGTGTGAATGGGGTGTCTGAGGGTACTGGAAGGAGCGGGGAGGGGGCCAGTCCATCTGCCCCCCCACCGCCGGTCCTCTGAGTTATTCGGGGGTGGTGGCTGGAGCCTCAGGGTCTGGTCAAGGGGTTTCCTCGCCTCTGGACCTCAGGGATGGCGTCTTGCGGCGCCGTTTCCTGGAGGCCCTCAAAAAGGGAGAACGGACGATCAATGTAGAGGGCAGAGAGGTGGACTTGGCCTTTTGGCTGGATAGATACGGCCTGGCTGCCTTCCAAGATAAAAGGGAGGGGAAACGGTTTGGTCCCTCCCGACAGCCAGGCAGGGGGTGGCCAGGCGGAATGTGGTCCGTCTTCGGTGGAGGGGCAGTGAAGCGTGCCCGCCAAGAGCGAGGGTTGTGGAGCTCCTTCTGAAGATGGACTTCAGGGCGACGGACATCTTTGCCCTGATTCATCCGTTTGGCACCTCCTTCTTCGATATCAGTTTTGTTCGGCCAGAGGGCCTAGAGCTTTTCTGGTCGAATTTCGAACTGGCAAAGGGGGAGCCCGGTGGCGAGACTTTGCCGTACAGGCGGTGTCTCGCCAAAATAGTGTAAAGAGGGTGACCGTTTTGACAAGTAACGAGTCACTCTCTGGGGTCGACATCATGACGTGGCTTTCCCGTTATGGGGAAGTCACGGACGTCCCTAAGAAAAATAGGGACGAATTTGGCATTTGGTCAGGGGGCTGGACCTTCATGGTAAAGTTGAAGGTTTCAGGAGGTACGGTCACCCACATCCCCTCCTCAGCATTTCTGGGGAGGGACAGAATCCAGATCTTCTACCAGGGGCAACCGAAGGTCTGCCACAGGTGCGGTGATCCCCGCCACTTCAGCGCAGGCTGCAAGGTGCAGAAGTGTGCCTTGTGTGGCGGGGTAGGTCATCTTGCCGCGGCCTGTGGTGACATTAGGTGTCACCTGTGTGGTGACCTAGGTCACCCGTATAGCCGCTGCCCCCGCTCCTTTTCCGGCACCATCTCTGGCCCAGCGGGGGGAGCCATGGGGGGTTCCCCGGTGGTGCAACCTCTGCTGGGGCTGGGGGTGGAGGCGTGAGGGGTCAGTGAGGAAAGGCGAGGCTGGTACATCTGCCCACCAGTGGCAACAGGTGAGGCACCGTAAGGGCAGGGGGCAGGATAAGCCTCAGGCAACTGGGGTGATGACTGCCCCCACCCTGGAGGCGGCAGCCGAAGCCTCTGAGGCCCTGGGGGAGAAGGCGGTGAGCGAGGAGATCCGGAGGATGGAGAGGGAGGGTTTGGCTGCTTCTGATAACTCTTCCCAGTATGAAAGTGTGGATGAAGAGGTGGTGGAGCAGCCTAAAAAAACGGGTGACAATCGTACCGGTAAGAGGCGGAAGAAGAAGAACAAGGCTAAAAAATCTAATGCCCCCCCCCTGACCGCTAGGGTGCCCACGGAAGGGCTCACCGACTCCCCTCTGATCCCCCTCTCCAATCGGTTCCAAGCCCTCGATGACTCTGCTGTGTCGGAGGTCGGGGTGAGGGGCCGGATGCAACATCTGGGGTGCCTTCAGGGAGTGGCGAGGTCCGTCCTCCGGGGGATTCACACTCCTCTGGCGGGGGACTACCTCGGGGTCCAGGGGCGAGGAATCTAGTGCTGGGAAGGAGGTGTCCACTGCTGCTAAGGAGGATATGGACACCTCGGTGTCTTTAAAGAGGAGGGGTGAGTGGGGTTCCTCCTCAGAGGGGGAGAGGAAATCTGGGGGTACGGTTAAAAAACAGGCCGTCTAACTCAATCACCCATGATGGCGGAACCTACCCCGTTGACTCTGGCGTCGATTAATGTCGCCAGCATAAAGTCGGATACGGCTAGATTTACGGCCTTTGATTTTTTCACCCGGGTTGAGGCTGATGTTTTATTTTTGCAGGAGACCAGACTAACGGACCTGGGGTCCATCCACAAAGCAAAGAGGGAATGGAGGAGTGGGCCCTCATACTGGTCTCTTGCGGCCGAGCCGTATAGCGGGTAGCGGTCCTTTTTAAGACCGCGGAGGTGGAATGCAGACGGGTGATCGAGGTAGAAATGGGGAGATGTTTGGTCCTTGACGTCTTCATGAGGGGACAGGAGCTTCGGCTCATCAATATCTATGGCCCGCAATCTAAGTGGGACCGTAAATGTCTCTTCCTGAGGATCAAGCCCTATCTTTTTACGAGCCGGCAGGTGGTCTTCGGTGGGGATTTTAATGCTATAACCAGACTCCGTGATAGGGGAGGCCCCGGAGACCGGCTGACTTATGATAGCGTAGCCTTGAATAGCATAGTAAGCGAAGCTCGCCTGGTGGATGTCCACATCCGGCACACTCCAGGTCACGAGGGTTTCACCTTTTATAGGGAAGCAGTAGTCTAGGATAGATAGGTTTTTTTTAAAGGAGGAAGCCGTCTCTTCTGCAGTGTCCGCTGTTGAGGTGGAGTTCTCCGATCACTGTTTCATTTTCTTTACTTTGAATGTTACAGAGACTCCCCGGATGGGGAGAGGCCTATGGAAGCTGAATTCGTCCCTTCTGGAAGAAGCGGAAGTAAGACAGTCCTTTGAGGAATTTCTTCAGAGCCAGGTACCTCTCTTGGGTCTTTGTAGCAGTAAGTCTGAGTGGTGGGAGATCTTCAAAAGAAGGGTCGCAAGGTTCTTCCGTCAGCTCTCGAGCCTCAGGGGCCTGAACAGGTACCGCCTGTATCGGCAGCTGGGGAGGAAACTCGAGCAGCTCGCTCGACTGGAGGGGACCGAGAGGAAATCTCCAGGGTGAAGACCTTGCTCAAGGGGTGCCAGTACGATAGGCACACATCCTTGGTTTTTGAGAGGGATTTCGGGAGGTACCGCTCGCCCGACCCTTACAGAAACTGCAGGTTGTCAGTGAATTGTAAGATGGTGACAGGACTGATCGACAGTACGGGGTCCCTCAACAGATCCAAATCAGGGGTCCTGGAGGTGGTCAGATCCTTCTACTCGCATCTCTTGGGGAGGAGGGATCCTGATCGGGATGAGATGTCGGCTTTCCTGGCTGAAACCATCCCTGAGCCGGAGGATGACCCCTCTCTTCATGTTTTGGCAGAAGCAATCAGGGAAGAGGAAGTGAGACGGGCGATTGATGGGCTACGGCCCAAAAAGTCGCCCGGTCCGGATGGCTTAACATCCGAGTTCTAGAAGACTTTTCGGGACTCTTTGGTCCCCTCTTGACTGAGGTGTTTAATGAGTGCCTCTCCTCGGACACTCTGCCCAGTTCAATGAGGAAGTCAGCCCTGATTATCCTGTCAAAGGGTAAAGACTCGTCCCGTATTGAGAATTGGCGTCCCATAGCGCTTCTCAATACGGACCGAAAGGTTCTGGCAAAGGTGCTTTTTAATCGGTTGGTGAAGTTTGCACCCCGGCTCCTTTCGGGGGCCCAGCACTGCTCTGTTCCAGGCCGCAGTACATTTAGTGCTGTGCTCGGTGTCCGAGAGGCAGTGGAGCAGGGCAGGGCAGGTCACTGGAAGGGGTACTTGCTGTCCTTAGACCAGGCAAAGGCCTTTGACCGGGTTAACCATGAGTACCTCTGGTCCGTTCTTCTGAGGTACTGTCTGCCTGGGAGGTTTGTTGATTGGTTGAGAGTTTTATACAATGGGGCAGAGACTTTTCCGCTAGTGAACGGTTGGGTCGGACACCCTTTTGAGGTGAGGTCTGGTGTCCGCCAGGGCTGTCCTCTGAGCCCACTGTTATACGTGTTCGCGATCGACCCCCTTTTAAGGAGGGTGGAGCGCGGACCGTTGGTGGGAGTCGGGATGGACGGGCGGTGCCGGAGGCCGCCTTGAGGGTAGTGGCGTACGCTGACGACGTTTCCCTTTTTGTATCCTCGAGAGAGGAGGCGGATTGGGTGATGTCTGAGGTTGAACGCTACTCGGTGGCATCCGGGTCCATGATCAACCGGGACAAGTGTGAGAGTCTCTGGCTGGGAGGGGGAGATCCAAGTTTTGATCTCCCGGACACCCTTCCAGGGCCTCAGGCCACAGCAAAAATATTAGGCATCAGTTTCGGCCCGGGGGACTATCCCCAGCAAAACTGGGAGGGCAGACTTAAGATTGCCGCCCAGAAGGTGGATCAGTGGAAGGGTTGGTCCTTGACCCTAAGGGAAAGGGTTAGTCTTGCCAAGGGCTATTTGCTTCCTTTGCTAATATATCTGGGCAGCGTCTGCATCTTGCCAGAGCCTCTTTGGACACGGGTCTACAGCCTGTTTTTCCAATTATTATGGGGAAATAGGCTGAACCTAATCAAGAGAGAGGTCACGTACCGCACGAGGAGACTAGGAGGGTTGGGTATGGTCAACCCAGTGGTGTTTCTAGTAAACACCTTTCTTAAGGCAAACATCGCCAACCTCTGGTCAGAGAGGGCTCCTCCGTGGGTATTCTCCTGTAGGGGGTGGTTTCGGCCTTTCTTCCAGGAATGGGAGATAGGTGGGCAGGTGAAGGACCTTCGTACACCTCATGGGCATCTTCCGGCTTACGTTACCCCGGTTCTGAAGGTGATCCGTCGGTGGGGTCTGGGAGTGTGGGAGATCAGGATCATGTCGAGAAGGTTTCTTGACAATAGGGTCCTGTTGACCCACTTTCAGAAGCCCCTGGGGCTCAGGGATTGCCCAAGCCGGGATCTGGAGGTGGGGCTCGGGTTATTGAACTCTAAGCGGATCCCCTTGAAGTTTTGGGACTTGGCTTGGCGCTGCTTCCATGGGAAGCTGTATGTGAGGGACAACCTGAAGTACAGGAGCTCTGATGACCGGGATTGTCCCCGCGAGGAGTGTGGTGGCATGCTTGAAAGCATGGAGCACTTCCTGCTTCGGTGTCCCTTTAATACAGAGGTCTACAGCAGGGTGGGTGCTTCCATTGGCTGGCCCAGGCTGGCAAGCCTCTCCTATGCGGAGTGGGCCTATGGGGCATTCAGGTCCCTTGGTGGCCGAGATCGGGGCACTGTTTCTTAGTTTAGTAACTAGGTTCTGCACGTGGAATGCACGGTGTCTAGTGTCTACTCAGCGGAAAGTCCTCCCCAGGGAAGAGGTGATTAGGAACATCCTGGGTGACCTGGCAAAAGTGCGCTCCCTGGAGTTTGAGAGGCTGGGTGCAGGGAGGGCCTCTCTCCTATGGAGGGGTTTCTCCTTTAATGTGCCCTAGGGTGAGTTAGGTTCTGTGTGCCTGTCATAGGGCTGTTAGTATTTTTTATCCTTTTATCTTTATTTTGTAGGGTCAGATAGATGTGTAGGGACAGGGAGGACAGATAGGGACAGTCTTTAGGGACAGGTAGTTAGTATTAGGTTGGTAGTGAGGGTCAGTGAGGGACAGGTAGGGGCAGGTAGGGAGAGGTTGGTAGGGCTATAGGGACAGGATTTTCTCTTTTGTGTTGTTAGGGAGGGTCAGGGTGATGTGCGGTAGATTAGGGTGAGAGCCTCTATGGTCTCCAGTTCCTGGTGGTGGGCTGTAACCCTCACGTATAGATTTTTGTTTTGGAATTGGTAACCTGGGTATAGGGCTTGCAAGCATTGAACTTGGGCCTGTTCTTTGGTCATGGTTAAGGTGTGTAGTGGTTATTATTGATAGGTGTTATTATTGATATATGTTATTATAAGGTTGTGTATATATACTGTATATATATGTTGTATGTGTACTATAATGCTTGTAGGGGGATTTAGTTTAGGTGGGGTGGGGGTTTCTTGGGGGGAGGGGGGATGGGTTTTGGAGAATGGACGTCCGGCGGGATGCCAAGAAGATTTGCTGTGTAAGAAAGGCCACAAACTTTCGTGGGACCTGGTGTGATAGGCCACAAACTTTCGTGGGACCTTTGGTGGAATGGTGGTGGTTTAGTTTAGGAAAAATAATAAAAAAAAATAATAAAAAAAAAATAAAAAATTAAAAATTAAAAAACCAAAAAAAAATATGTATATACGAGGTATAGTATGTGTGTATATATATGTATAGTACATGTGTGTATATATATGTATATGAAGATTGTATCATTAATTTTGGCCAGGTGGCCTATTTACTTTCTTTAGGGCAGTTGGCTGAATTTTGTTTTTTTTTTTCTAGAGGTGAATGCATGGGTATGAGTGTATGAGGGAAAAAAAAAAAAGGATATAGCTTCCCTTGCCGGGGGTGTTAATGAAATGGAGAAACATTTTGTTTCTATATATCTGTTGGACATTGGACTTTTGGGATTTATGGATAATGTTTTTGTTATTGAGTTTGTCTGTAAGTTTTGTCTATGGTTTGCCTGTAAGTTTAGTTTTGTATTTTTTTATAATAAAAGAGATACAGGAGGTAACTCAGGATCAGTAATGTAATGTACAAAGTGACTGCACCAGCAGAATAGTGAGTGCAGCTCTGGAGTATAATACAGGATGTAACTCAGGATCAGTAATATATGTACACAGTGACTGCACCAGCAGAATAGTGAGTGCAGCTCTGGAGTATAATACAGGATGTAACTCAGGATCAGTAATGTAATGTATGTACACAGTGACTGCACCAGCAGAATAGTGAGCGCAGCTCTGGAGTATAATACAGGAGGTAACTCAGGATCAATAATGTAATGTATGTACACAGTGACTGCACCAGCAGAATAGTGAGTGCAGCTCTGGAGTATAACACAGGATGTAACTCAGGATCAGTAATGTAATGTATGTACACAGTGACTGCACCAGCAGAATAGTGAGCGCAGCTCTGGAGTATAACACAGGATGTAACTCAGGATCAGTAATGTATGTACACAGTGACTGCACCAGCAGAGTAGTGAGTGCAGCTCTGGAGTATAATACAGGATGTAACTCAGGATCAGTATATGTAAGTATGTGACACAGTGGACTGCACCAGCAGAATAGTGAGTGCAGCTCTGGAGTATAATACAGGATGTAACTCAGGATCAGTAATGTAATGTATGTACACAGTGACTGCACCAGCAGAGTAGTGAGTGCAGCTCTGGAGTATAATACAGGATGTAACTCAGGATCAGTAATATATGTACACAGTGACTGCACCAGCAGAATAGTGAGTGCAGCTCTGGAGTCTCACACAGGAAGGGGCGGAGCTTGACGTGTGCTCGGTGTCTGCAGCTGCTTGGAAAGATCTCTGCAAAGGAAGGATTTTTTTTTCCCTGGTCCACCTGCCTGCCTTCCCACAGAGAGACACTTATCCCTGGGACCGTGCGCCGGCTCCCACCCTCCAGCAAGGCGGCTGGGGGTGGGAGGCCTCACATACCAGCAGGAGGCCATACCATCTAGCCGGTCCCAGGGGAGATGGCGAGGAAAAAGCCCTCGGGGGGCCGCAAGACCCCAGGAACCAAGACCCCCGAGGCTGGGACCGTGGCGGTTCCTACTTCCGGAGGAGGAGGAGAGGCGGCCAGCGGAGGTGCGGTGGTGGAGCCCCCCAACATCTGGGGCTCCAAGGCAGCGGGGGAGCCTGTCACCACCTATGGCTCCCGCATCCACGCGCACCTCTGCGAATACGAGGAGGCCGCCAAACAGCTAAGGAGACTCCGGGAGGAGTTGAAGGGAGCACGCATCATGGCGAAGAACAAGCTCCCTGCCTCAAGGAGAGCAGAGGTCACCGCCACGGTGCAGAGGCTGAAGGGGTCAATTACAGATCTGGAAAACCGGAGAGCAGAGATCCTGGCTGGGAGCGGCCCTTTCGAGGAGAAGCTCAAAAACGACGACCGGTTCAGGGCCCTGACCGGTGGGTCTCCTGGGGGGTCAGGAGGCCCCAGCCAGGTGGAGGAGGAGAAGGAGGAAAATGGCGGCTGTGAGGTATCTGCGCCAGTCCCACCTGAAGACCTGGTGAGTGTAAACGCCCAGGTATCATGCAGCGGGATAGCCCCCGAGCAAGTGGCCCTCCCACCGGACTCCAGTAATTCGGAGGAAAGTGGGAGCGAGGGGGAGGATGGCGGGAGTGGTATCAGCAGTGAGGGGGGCTGCCTCATCCTGCAACAAGTGCGGCAGATCGAGTCCCCAGCACGGTTTGGCGAGCTGTTGTTTGGGGATGAGATCTGCGAGGATGGGGCAACCGGGAAGGGGAAGAAAAGGAAAAAAAAGCCAGAGTCACCACCATAGACAAATTCGTCTATGCTCCCCTTCCTGGGGCCCCCCTGTCCCGTTGTGTGGAACCCGCTACCCACCCCGGCTCGGGCCCTGTGGTGGGTCCGCAGCAAGGAAGCGGGGAGAGAAAAGTCTGCCCGGGTCTGGGTGCCATGCCTGGTGGTGGCAGCTCGGACTCAGGCAGCGATATGGAGAGTGTCGGTGCCGGTGTTGTTGATGGTGGTGGTGCTCGGGCCCAGTCCTCTGTGGCAGCAGGGGCTGGCCCGGCACCTGGAGTCGGTACAGCCAGGGCCGCATCTCCGGCGGCGAGAGCTGGGGTCTCTGGGCCCCCCACACGCGGATCCGCTCAGACTGGATCATTTTTGGGGGTCCAGAGACCAAGAAAGGGCGCGGAGTCTGCCGTAAGGCAGCAAGTTAAAAAGTGCAAGCTGTTGGTCGCTCCCCTGGCGGTGTCCGCGGCAGGGTCGGGGTCCTCTGCGCGTCGATATAATAAGGGGTCCGCGCCGGGGGCCCCGCCGCCGCTGGGCGCCGAGGGGGAGTGGCCGACCTTGCCAAAAGCGAGTGGTGGGTACAAGAAGGCGGTGGTGGCCTGTGAGGGGGGCGTGTCCTCCTCAGCCGCTGTCCCACCCGCTATTGTCGCGTCTGGCGGGGGGGGCGTAGCCTTGCGGGCTGCTGCCTCACCCGCTATGACTGCGGCTGGCGGTGGGGGCGTGGCCTCGGCGGCCGCAGCTCCGCTCGCTGTGCTCACGGCTGGCGGGGGGAGCGTGGCCTTTCGGGCTTTCGCTCTACCCGCCATTGCCGTGACCAGCGGGGGGGGGCGTGGCCTCGGCGGGCCCGCTGCCTTCTGTCCCACCCAAAACAATGCCCGAGAGAGCTGGCAAGGGGTTGCCGGGGTCCTCGGCCTGCTTACCTCCATCTGGTGGTGCAGGGGCTCCGGTGCCCCAAGAGAAGCCAGCACAGGTTTCCAGTGGGGGGCAGGGTGCAGAGGCAGAGCCTGTCCCTGCCCCAAATGTAACAACAGAAAAAAAAAAAATGGAGCCAGAGAGCTCAGGAAGTGCTGCTGCTCCTGAGCCCAGGCAGAGCTTACTAGGTGGGCTTTGTTCTGCGGCTCGTAAAGGGGCGGCAGTACTCCTGGGCAAAAACAATACGGGGCAGAGCACCAATCAGCCAGGGCCCCCAGCAGGTAAAAAACGAAACAGCAAGGAAAATAATATTGAAAATTCTGATGAATTGGCTGAGGTGAATGGTATGAGTGAGGTGAGTGACATGAGTGACGTGGATGTGGATGTGGGAGTGAATGCGGAAGTAGTGAGTGTTGGTGTAAGTGGGAGCACGGGTGGTGAGGGAGGGGCTGGCCCATCTGGCCCCCCAGCAGTGAGACCCCGTTCTTTTGCGGGGGTTGTGGCTGGGGCTCCGGGGGATTCTCGGGGGGTCTCCTTGCCTCCGGACTCTGGGGACGGCGTTTTGCACCGCCGTTTTCTGGAGGCCCTTAAAAAGGAGAGCGGTCGGTCAATTGTAGGGGGAAGAGAGGTGGACTTGTCTTTCTGGTTGGAGAGACATGGCCTGGCCGCCTTCCAAGATAGAAGGGAGGGGGAAACCATTTGGTCCCTCCCGACAGCCGGGCAAGGGCCGGCCAGGAGGAATGTGGTCCATCTTCGCTGGAGGGGCGGTGAAGCTTGCCCACCCAGGAGTAGGGTGGTGGAGCTCCTCCTGAAGATGGGCTTCAGGGCGACGGACATCTTTGCCCTGATCCATCCCTCGGCCACCCTATTCTTCGACATCAGTTTCGTTCGGCCGGAGGGGCTAGAGCTCTTCTGGTCTAATTACGAGCTGGTGAAGGGGGAGCCCGGATGGCGAGACTTCGCCGTACAGGCGTTGTCTCGCCAAAATGCCGTTAAGAGAGTGACCGTGGTGACTTGTAACGAGTCACTCTCCGGCGTTGACATCATGACGTGGCTTTCCCGTTATGGGGAAGTCACGGACGTCCCCAAAAAAAATCGGGACGAGTTCGGTATCTGGTCGGGGGCTGGACCTTCATGATGAAGTTGAAGGTCTCAGGGGGTACCGTCACCCACATCCCTTCCTCGGCGTTCCTAGGGAGGGACAGGATCCTGGTCTTCTACCAGGGGCAGCCGAAGGTCTGCCACAAGTGCGGTGATCCCGCCACTTCAGCGCAAGCTGCAAGGTGCAGAAATGTGCCTTGTGTGGTGGGGTAGGTCATCTCGCCGCATCTTGCAAGGACATTCGGTGCCACCTGTGTGGTGACCTAGGTCACCCGTATAGCCGCTGCCCTCGCTCCTTTACCAATGCCGCTGCAGGCCCGGTGGGGGGAGACCGTGAGGGGGCAACCCCTGGCGGCGCGACCTCTGCTGTGGCAGGTGGTGGTGGCGGGAGAGGGGCTAAGGGGCCAGTGAGGAAGGACAAGGCCAATAGAGGTCCCTCTTACCAGAGGAGACAGGAAAATCGCCACGGGGGTGAGGGGCGGGGAGAGCCTCAGGCAACTGGGGTGATGCCTGCCCTCCCCTCTAGGCCGGTGGCCGGTGTCTCTGAGGCCCCGGGGGAGGAAGAGGTATGCGAGGAGATCAGGAGGTTGGAGAGGGAGGAAAACCTGGCTGACTCCGACAACTCCTCCCAGTATGAAAGTGTGGATGAGGAGGTCACGGATCAGCCTACAGTAGAGAAGGGTGATAAAAAGCGTACCGGAAGGAGGAAGAAGAAGGTGGTTAAGCCTTCCAAACCTCCTCCCCCGACCGTAAGTATGCCAACGGAGGGGCTCACCGGCTCCCCTCTGATCGCCCTCTCCAACCGGTACCAAGCCCTCGACGACCCTGCTGGGACGGAGGTCGGGGGCGAGGGGCCGGGGGCGCCATCTGGGGGGCTTTCAGGGGATGGCGGAGTCTGTCCCCCAGGGGACGCTGTTTCCTCTGGGGGGGGGACAGACCTGGAGCCCGGAGGCAAGGAGACCATGGGGATGGATACCTCGTCTTCCCTAAAACGGAAGGGATCAGACCCCTCTTCGGAGGGGAAAGATGGGAAAGACGGGGTGGGGAAGAAGAAGGCCATCTAACCCAATCACCCATGATGGCGGAACTCACCCCGTTGACTCTGGCGTCCATTAATGTCGCCAGTATTAAGTCAGATGCGGCCAGATTTGCGGCCTTTGATTTTTTCACCCGATTTGAGGCTGAAATTTTGTTTTTGCAAGAGACCCGACTAACAGACATGGGGGCCATCCATAAAGCCAGAAGGGAGTGGAGGTGTGGGCCCTCATACTGGTCTCTTGCGGCCGAGCCGTATAGCGGGGTGGCGGTCCTTTTTAAGACCGCGGAGGTGGAATGCCGACGGGTTATTGAGATAGAAATGGGGAGGTGCCTGGTCTTAGACGTTTTCATGAGGGGACAGGAGCTTCGGCTCATAAACATCTATGGTCCACAATCCAAGTGGGACCGCAAATGTCTCTTCATGAAGATCAAGCCCTTTCTTTTTACGAGCCGGCAGGTGGTCTTCGGTGGGGATTTTAACACCATTACGAGATCCCGTGATAGGGGGGGCCCCGGAGGCCACCTGGCTTACGATAGTACAGCATTAAATAGTATAGCTAGCGAAGCTCGCCTGGTGGATGTCCACATCCGGCACACCCCAGGTCACGGGGGTTTCACCTTTCATAGAGGTAGCTGTAGGTCTAGGATAGATAGGTTTTTTTTGAAGGAGGATGCCATCTTTTCTGCAGTGTCCGCCGTTGAGGTGGAATTCTCCGATCACTGTTTAATTTTCTTTTCTCTGAATGTTACAGAGACGCCCCGAATGGGAAGAGGGCTGTGGAAGCTGAATTCATCCCTGTTGGAAGAAGCGGAAGTGAGACAGTCCGTTGAGGAATTTCTTCAGAGCCAGGTACCGCTTTTGGATCTCTGTAGCAGTAAGTCTGAGTGGTGGGAGATCTTCAAAGAGAGGGTGGCGGGGTTCTTCCGTCAGCTCTCGAGCCTCAGGAGTCTGAACAGGCACCGCTTGTATCAGGCTTTGAGGAGGAAACTCGAGCAGCTCGTCTCGACTGGGGGTGACCGTGAGGAGATCTCCAGGGTGAAGTCTTTGCTCAAGAGGTGTCAGTATGATAGGCACACATCTTTGGTTTTTGAGAGGGATTTCGGGAGGTACCGCTCGCCCGACCCTTACAGAAACTGTAAGATGTCAGTGAATTGTAAGATGGTGACAGGACTGATCGACAGTACGGGTTCCCTGAACCGATCCAAATCAGGGATCCTGGAGGTGGTCAGATCCTTCTACTCGCACCTCTTGGAAAAGAGGGATCTGGATCGAGACGGGATGTCGGCTTTCCTGGCTGAGACCATTCCTGAGCCAGGAGATGACCCCTCTCTTGATGTTTTGGTAGAGGCAATCAGGGAAGAGGAAGTGAGACTGGCCATTGATGGGCTTCGGCCCAAAAAATCGCCAGATCCGGATGGCTTAACATCCGAGTTTTACAAGGCCTTTAGGGACTCCTTGGTCCCCCTCTTGACTGAGGTGTTTAATGAGTGCCTTTCCTCGGGTGCTCTTCCCAGCTCAATGAGGAGGTCAGCCCTGATTATCCTATCAAAGGGTAAGGACTCGTCCCGTATTGAGAACTGGCGTCCCATAGCACTTCTCAATGTGGACCGGAAGGTTCTGGCAAAGGTGCTGTTTAATCGGCTGGTGAAGTTTGCACCCCAGCTCCTTTCGGGGGCTCAGCACTGCTCTGTTCCAGGCCGCAGTACTTTTAGTGCTGTGCTCGGTGTCCGAGAGGCAGTGGAGCAGGGCAGGGCGGGTCACTGGAAGGGGTACTTGCTGTCCTTAGATCAAGCAAAGGCCTTTGACCGGGTGAATCACGAGTACCTCTGGTCTGTCCTTTTGAGGTACGGTCTGCCTGGGAGGTTTGTAAATTGGTTAGAGACCTTATACCAGGGGGCTGAGACTTTTCCACTCGTGAACGGTTGGGTTGGTCACCCTTTTGAGGTGAGTTCCGGGGTCCGCCAGGGTTGTCCTCTGAGCCCACTTTTATACGTGTTCGCGATCGATCCCTTCTTGAGGAGGGTAGATCGTGGACCGTTGGTGGGAGTCGGGATGGACCGGGCGGAACCGGGGGCCACTCTGAGGGTGGTAGCGTACGCTGACGACATCTCCCTCTTTGTGTCCTCGAGAGAGGGAGGCGGATTGGGTCATGTCTGAGGTCGAACGCTACTCGGAGGCGTCCGGGTCCATGATCAACCGGGAAAAGTGCGAAAGTCTCTGGCTGGGAGGGGGAGATCCTAGTTTTGATCTCCCGGACACCCTTCCAGGGCCCCAGACCTCCGCCAAAATCCTAGGCATCGAATTTGGCCCCGGGGACTACCCCCAGCAAAATTGGGAGGGCAGACTTAAGATCGCCGCCCAAAAGGTGGACCAGTGGAAGGGTTGGTCTTTAACCCTGAGGGAAAGGGTCAACTTGGCCAAAGGCTTTCTGCTTCCCTCGTTAATATACCTGGGCAGTGTCTGCGTCTTGCCAGAGCCTCTCTGGACACGGGTCTATAGCCTTTTCTTCCAGCTGTTATGGGGGAACAGGCTTAACCTAATTAAGAGAGAGGTCACGTACCGCACGAGGAGACTAGGTGGGTTGGGTATGGTCAACCCGGTGGTGTTTCTGATAAACACCTTTCTTAAGATCAATGTTGCCAACCTCTATTTAGAGAGGGCTCCTCCGTGGGTATTCTCCTGCAGGGGTTGGTTTCGGCCTTTCTTCCAGGAATGGGAGACAGGAGGGCAGGTGAAGGACCTGCGCACACCGCACGGACATCTCCCGGCTTATGCTACCCCGGTTCTGAAGGTGATCCGCCGGTGGGGTCTGGGAATGTGGGAAATCAGGACCATGTCGAGGAAATTCCTTGACAGCAGGGTTCTGTTGACCCATTTCCAGAAGCCCCTGGTGCTCAAGGATTGCCCAGGCCGGGATCTGGAGGTTGGGCTTGGGTTATTAAATTCCAAGCGGATCCCCTTGAAGTTTTGGGACTTGGCCTGGCGCTGCTTCCATGGGAGGCTGTATGTAAGGGACAACCTGAAGTGCAGGAGCTCCGATGATCGGGGTTGTCCCCGTGAGGAGTGTGGCGACATGTTGGAAAGCATGGAGCATTTCCTCCTTCGGTGTCCCTTTAATACAGGGGTCTACAACAGGGTGGGTGCTTCCATAGGCTGGCCTAGGCTGGCGTCCCTTTCTTATCCGGAGTGGGCTTATGGGGCATTCAGATCCCTGGGTGGCCGAGAACGGAGCACTTTATTCCTGGTTAGTGTAGTCATTAGGTTCCACACTTGGAGTGCACGGTGTTTAGTTTCCACGCAGCGGAAAGTCCTCCCCCAGGATGAGGTGCTTAGAAACATCTTGGGTGACCTGGGGAAGGTGCGCTCTTTGGAGTTCGAGAGGCTGGGCGCGAGGAGGGCCTCTTGGCTTTGGAGGGGTTTCTCCTTTAACGTGCCTTAGGGAGAGCTGGTCTGTGTGAGATTGTTGGTAGGGTAAGATAAGGTGGTGTGGGTGTTGAGGGAGAGAAAAGTAGGGTCAGATAGGGACAGGGAGGGCCAGTTTAGGGATAGCTAGATAGTTAGTTTTGATAAGCTAGGTAGAGTAGGGATAGGTAGGGGCAGGTAGGGATAGTTAGGGTCAGTTTCTTTTCTTTTAGGGGCAGATTTAGTTGGTGAGGGACAGGGTGCGTGTGTTGGTGGTTAGGGACGGGGCCTCTTAGGACTCCAGTTTCCCGGTGGTGGGCTGGTGTGTGGCACATTTAGCTTTTTGTTTTGTAAATTCAGGAAATAATGGATATTGGGCTTGCAGGCGCTGAACTTGGGCCTTGCAAGTTATGTGGTCAGTGTACAGTGTAAATGTTTATAATGTTGTGGTTTAAGCAAAGTGTGGTTAATGTAATGTAATGTGGGTAAAGTAATGTAATGTAGTGTTTTGTGTGGTAGGTCTGTTAATGTAATGTTTTGTATATAAGTGTAAATAGTTATATGTTTGGGGGGGTATAGTTTAGGTTGGGTGGGGGTGTTTGTGTGGGGGGAGGGCATGGAACCTGCCATGGACCCGAAAAATTTTCTAAGGGCATAAACTTTCATGGACCCATCAAGTTTGCTGTGAAAAGGGCATGAACTCATGGACCTGTGGTGTGGTGGGGGAAAAAAAAAAAGAAAAAAAATTAAAAAAAAAAAAGAAAAAAAAAAAATTAATTAAAAAAAAATTTTTTTCCATATCTTAGTGTATATAGTAGTGTATATAGTAGCGTTTATATATAGGTTGTGTTGTATGTATGGCCAGGTGAGGCCTTTTTTCTTTTTTTTTGGGGAGGTGCATGATTGTGTGTCAGTGTGAGTGTGTGTGCATGTTTCTTTTATGTCTTATATTTAATTTTGTTTAATGATAATGTCCCTGCTGGGGGTCCTTTGGAGCTGCAATAGTTCTGAAGGAGAGAAAGGACTAAGGACTCTGGACTTTTTGGTTTAATTTTGTTTTGAAGCTGGTTTCTTTTGTTTCTGTTATTTATCTTAGCAATGTTCATTTATGTACAGTTAGAAATGTATTATGGTATGTATTGTTTATATTTTTTATAATAAAAAGAGCTACAGGATGTAACTCAGGATCAGTAATGTAATGTATGTACACAGTGACTGCACCAGCAGAATAGTGAGTGCAGCTCTGGAGTATAATACAGGAGGTAACTCAGGATCAGTAATGTATGTACACAGTGACTGCACCAGCAGAATAGTGAGTGCAGCTCTGGGGTATAATACAGGATGTAACTCAGGATCAGTAATGTAATGTATGTACACAGTGACTGCACCAGCAGACTAGTGAGTGCAGCTCTGGGGTATAATACAGGATGTAACTCAGGATCAGTAATGTAATGTATGTACACAGTGACTGCACCAGCAGAATAGTGAGTGCAGCTCTGGAGTATAATACAGGATGTAACTCAGGATCAGCAATGTAATGTATGTACACAGTGACTGCACCAGCAGAATAGTGAGTGCAGCTCTGGAGTATAATACAGGATGTAACTCAGGATCAGTAATGTAATGTATGTACACAGTGACTGCACCAGCAGAATAGTGAGTGCAGCTCTGGGGTATAATACAGGAGGTAGTTCAGGACAATTTTTACTGTTGACTGTATTTTATATACACTGTATACTTTCATCCAGTAGGACGTGGATTGGGATATAAAATTTAATAAGATGCAAACGCAGTAAAGTTAGTTTTTAGTACATATTGATTACCTAAAGAAGTAATCTTTTTTTGTTGATTCATCTATAGATTGTGTAATATGTGACTTGTCAGAATAAATGTATCCTCCTGATTCTGCGCCCCTTGTTCTCCTGGGGTCATTGGATGAGGAGAAATAGCAGAGTAATTGTGGGGTCGGGCGGCTGTATATATATCACACTCTCAGTTCTAGAGTTCAGATAGAGAATGAAGCGTCATCACCGCCGCAACTCGTTTATTATCCAATTAACTTCACATGTTAATAAGAAAGTGGATTTCTCATAAAATTGTAAAAAAAATTTTTACAGTACCTGAGGTGACAAATCCGGATAGCGTCAGAGACTCATCAGCACCAGACTGCGGCCCGGGGGGAACATAAAAAAATTGTTTTGAGAAATTAATCTACATGAAGAATCAGGTTACAAAGTCCAGAAATCGATTTTTATATAAAATAACAATTCTTATAGGAAGAAGATGGAGAACAACTTCACCAATTCTCATGATATACAACAAGTCCGATGCTGCGAAACATTGTCAACTTATAAAAATTATAAAAGTCTCATACAAATAAGTATATCTGAAAAAAGAAGTGTAGAAAGTTCAGAAATCTACAAAAGGTAATGTACAATACAGAAGTACAACCAACAAAGAAAAAATCCTATAAAGGTTATTCTACACAGTAATTTCATTGTAGGGAATATAACTACTATAATACTGCCTCCTATGTACAAGAATATAACTACTATAATACTGCTCCTATGTACAAGAATATAACTATTATAATACTGCTCCTATGTACAAGAATATTACTACTATAATACTGCTCCTATATACAAGAATATAACTACTATAATACTGCCCCTATGTACAAGAATATAACTACTATAATACTGCTCCTATATACAAGAATATAACTACTATAATACTGCCCCTATGTACAAGAATATAACTACTATAATACTGCTCCTATATACAAGAATATAACTACTATAATACTGCCCCTATGTACAAGAATATAACTACTATAATACTGCTCCTATGTACAGGAATATAACTACTATAATACTGCTCCTATGTATAAGAATATAACTACTATAATACTGCTCCTATGTACAAGAATATAACTACTATAATACTGCTCCTATGTACAAGAATATAACTACTATAATACTGCTCCTATGTACAAGAATATAACTACTATAATACTGCCCCTATATACAAGAATATAACTACTATAATACTGCCCCTATGTACAAGAATATAACTACTATAATACTGCTCCTATATACAAGAATATAACTACTATAATACTGCCCTATGTACAAGAATATAACTACTATAATACTGCTCCTATGTACAGGAATATAACTACTATAATACTGCCCTATGTACAAGAATATAACTACTATAATACTGCCTCTATGTACAAGAATATAACTACTATAATACTGCCTCTATGTACAAGAATATAACTACTATAATACTGCCCCTATGTACAAGAATATTACTACTATAATACTGCCCTTATAATACAAGAATATAACTACTATAATACTGCCCCTATGTACAAGAATATAACTACTATAATACTGCTCCTATGTACAAGAATATAACTACTATAATACTGCCCCTATGTACAAGAATATAACTACTATAATACTGCTCCTATATACAAGAATATAACTACTATAATACTGCCCCTGTGTACAAGAATATAACTACTATAATACTGCTCCTATGTACAAGAATATAACTACTATAATACTGCCCCTATGTACAAGAATATAACTACTATAATACTGCTCCTATGTACAAGAATATAACTACTATAATACTGCCCCTATGTACAAGAATATTACTACTATAATACTGCCCCTATATACAAGAATATAACTACTATAATACTGCCCCTATGTACAAGAATATAACTACTATAATACTGCTCCTATGTACAAGAATATAACTACTATAATACTGCCCCTATGTACAAGAATATAACTACTATAATACTGCTCCTATATACAAGAATATAACTACTATAATACTGCCCCTGTGTACAAGAATATAACTACTATAATACTGCTCCTATGTACAAGAATATAACTACTATAATACTGCCTCCTAGCTGAGAGGTTGTGTGTTTGTAGCTCTCCTGATGTCTGGAGCAAGCCCAGGGAGGGGCCACCCTGGGCGGGGAAGCTCCCCAGGCAAGGCCCAGGCTTCCCGGCCTACACTGGGACAAGCCTCCCAGGCCTCTCCTAATGGGAATGTTAATCCCAGAGCCACAGTCAGAGCAGTGAATGCAGCGAGCCAAAGCTGCAGCAGTTCTGTGAAGGAGGAAAAAGCCGTCAGTAAAGTTTTGGGAGGAAAACCTTCTCCAAGTCCAGCAAAGAAGCAAGAAGGAAAAGTGTCGGTCAGTGAAGGGTTACAGCACAATGTGAAGTCAGGTAACTCCCCAGTCAGCAAGCAGCTCCTGCCGGGTGCACAGTTGAGATCAGCCCCAGCTGTGCAGATCACCTCTCCTGCTCCCAGGCAGAGACGGACGTCTTTGGAAAGACAAACCATCCAGGAGAACTTACAGCAGCATGGCAGTATGGCGCGGTCAGGACGCACACGGTCACAGTCAGGTGGCAGCAGTAAAAGTGCTGTGGAGCCTGGAGCCATGAAACCAGCGGTGGTGAAAATTAAGGGGACGTCTGGGTTCAAGCAGCCGGGGACATCGCTGAATGCAGGATCCCAGGAGGAGACACCGCGTGCACCTGAGCTTCAGCTCGCAGAGGAGATCCCAGGACTGGTCAAGAAGTTCGGTGAGTTACAGCAGCAGAAAGACTCACTACAGATGCAGATAGACACTTGCTATAAGCTAAAGGCTATTAATCCCGGGAGTCATGATTTTTATGATGAGACTCTGAACACACTGGGTGTATTGCTGGCAAAAGTGGTGAGGGACATGGACTGCGTCCTAGAGAGGATGGGGCCCCTGGCGGAGACTTATAGGAACCAGGAACTGTTTAATTCACAGAAGCAGAACTCTGCAGGTTCCAGGTCAGACATTGTCCCAGGTGGACCCCAGAAGCAGGTGCGGACAGTGCTGCAGCCTGCAAGTTTCTGCTTCCAAAAGGGGCAAATGCCGCACCAGCAGCAGCCTGTAGTACAGACCCCAGCAGACGTACCACAAGTCTCAAAATGCCCAGCAAAACTGCCTGCAGCAGATCCAAAGCAGAAGCATGTAGTGCAGATTCCAGCAGAGGTACAACAAGTCACAGAATGCCCAGCACAACAGCCTGCAGCAGATTCCAAGCAGCAGCATGAAGGGCACATTCCAGTAGAGGTACAACAAGTCGCAGAATGCCCAGTACAGCCGCCTGCAGCAGATTCCAAGCAGCAGCATGGACATTTTTCAGCACAGGGACTACAAGTCTCAGAATGCCATGCACCACAGTTGGGCAGTGGACATGTGCCGGTAGTTCCTGATGGTGCCCAGCAGGGCTCTGATGCTGGGGATAACCGCGCTGTATCTGAGGGGTCAGGGGTTTGGGGGAGCACAGTATCTTTGCTGGACGCTGCGCAGTCTGATAGTGACATTGATGTTGATGATAACAATGTGCATGATGATGTCTGTGATTTCCCCCCTTTAATTCCGAGCACACAAGGTGTAGAAGCCCCCCCTGCTGCAGACCCTCACCCCGTCAGTCAGCCTAGTGTGACCCCGCAGGTTCCCCCCAGTAATGCCTGGAGTCGTGGCGCTCCGTCCTTCACCTCTGGTGCCAATTATACCGGCCAGGCGTTTAAACGGAGAAACGTTGTGCGTTTCCGGCACAGAGGTGCCAAGGAGGATCTGCCAGATAGAAGGTTTGTGGTCAGGGAGCTCTTGTGTCGCCAGATGGGGTTTGCGCCAGTCAGCATCTTGGCGGTGATTAATCTTCCAGACAGGCAGGGCTATGACGTCAGCTTTAAGCTCATGAGTGACCTGGACAGGTTTTGGTCTAATTTCCCCAAGTTTAGAGACACTGAGGGCTGGAGTAAGTTCAGCTTTATTCCTATCTCTAAGCCAGATACCGTTACGGTAAATCTCATCTTCTGGAATGAGTCTGTTCCCCCGCAGGACATTGTGGTGTGGCTCCGGAGGCATTGTGACCTGGTCTCTGACCTCACCAAAAGCAGAGACAATGATGGTATCTGGACGGGAGGGTGGAGGGTTTTGGTGAAACTGCGCCAGTGCGATAATATCACTGCCCACTTACCCAACTCCTTCTTTATTGGGAGGGAGAGGGGTGTGTGTTTCTATCCTGGGCAGCCTCGTAAGTGCTTCAAATGTGGCAAGGCGGGTCACCTGGCAAATACGTGTACTGTGGTGAAGTGCAACCTGTGTGGGGAGGTCGGCCATGTGGCTGCAGACTGCCAGAACATCAGGTGCAACCTCTGTGGGAAGATCGGTCACCCTCACAGGGACTGTCCTGACGCCTGGCACAATATCTGTAAGGACTATCCTGATGAGGATTTGGTGGCAGGGGCAGAGATTCTGGAGGAGGCAGCTTTACTGTCAGGGGAAATACTGTCCAGACCGGAGGCCCACCAGGGGTCTACTCAGGTGACACCAGAGCAGCAGGGTTCAGAGGGTGCACAGGGAAGTATGGAGGTTGTCCCTCAGGGGCAGCAGTCACAGGGAAGCATTACTTCAGTACTACCATCTGTGTCTCAGACTAAAAGGAAGAAAAAGGACAAGACCTCCCGTAAACCTGAGAAGGAGTATGACACTGGCCAAGGAGCCAGGAAGAAGGTCCAGAGTTCTGCAGGTGTAATGGACTTATCTAATAGGTTTGGTGTTCTGTCTGAGTCTGACGGTGATTTTGAGGATGACCTTAGAAGAATTGACGCAGAGTTTGATAGGGACGTAGAGGACTGTCCTCCGCCCAAGCGGAAGCCATTACCTGAGGGCTCTCGGGTAGAGTCTGAAATGGAGACCGGCGGTGACCAGAATAACTCCGACCCAGATCTGTGACGCTGTCAACAAGATATAACCAAAAATGTCCGAGCCCAGATAGATAAAATAATATAGCAATGTAAGTTATGGAAGGATGTGTCACTGGTTGAAATATGATGTTTTTTTTTTTTTTTTCCCTATATAAAAATTTTATATACTCAACCAGAGTGTACATCAGGAATTATATACTAGATATATTTGTATATGTATAATCACGATATAATCTGCCCTATGTACAAGAATATAACTATTATAATACTGCCCTATGTACAAGAATATAACTACTATAATACTGCCCTATGTACAAGTAATATTACAAATAATAATACTGCCCTATGTACAAGAATATAACTACTATAATACTGCTCCTATGTACAAGAATATAACTACTATAATACTGCCCTATATACAAGAAAACTCAAATACTGCCCTATGTACAGATATACTACTATAATATGCTTGTACAGAAATAACTACATACTGCCTATGTACAAGAATTACATATAAACTGCCTCTAGTGAGAGGTGTGTGTTTGTAGCTCTCCTGATGTCTGGAGCAAGCCAGGGAGGGGCCACCTGGGCGGGGAAACTCCCCAAGCAAGGCCAGGCTTCCAGGCCTACACTGGGAAGAAGCGCCCAAACTGTTTCTAATGCAGATGGAATCCTAAGTGATTCGATGGAAAGAAGCTCCGAATGGAATAGCAGCAGAACAAGAAGGATGAAGCTGTGAAAGTGAGTAAAGTAAGGAACAAGGAAAACCATTGTAGTAAGAAAGTTGCAGTAAGCAGTCGGCCAGCCAAGGCAAGCAAGTGAAGTGCAATGAGAATCCAGAAGAATCTGGTGAGAAGCTGAATGGAGGAAGCAGCTGCAGTCAGAGAGGCCATCAGCGGTTCAGGTGTGCAGCTGACTTCCAGCAGCAGAGGAGACCTCACTGGAGAGACAGACTTCAGGAAAACTTGCAGCAGAAATATGTGTGACCGCATGCGAGCTCGACGCACAAGGTCGCAGTCAGGTGGCAGCAGTAAAAGTGCTGTGGAGCTGGAGCCATGAAACCAGCGGGGTGAAAATTAAGGAGACGTCTGGTTCAAGCAGCGGGGACATCGCTGAATGCAGGATCCCAGGAGGAGACGCCGTGCACCTGAGCTTCAGCTCGAGAGGAGATCCCAGGACTGTCAAGAAGTTCGGTGAGTTACAGCAGCAGAAAGACTCACTACAGATGCAGATAGACACTTGCTATAAGCTAAAGGCTATTAATCCCGGGAGTCATGATTTTTATGATGAGACTCTGAACACACTGGGTGTATTGCTGGCAAAAGTGGTGAGGGACATGGACTGCGTCCTAGAGAGGATGGGGCCCCTGGCAGAGACTTATAGGAACCAGGAACTGTTTAATTCACAAAGCAGAACTCTGCAGGTTCCAGGTCAGACATTGTCCCAGGTGGACCCCAGAAGCAGGTGCGGCCAGTGCTGCAGCCTGCAAGTTTCTGCTTCCAAAAGGGGCAAATGCCGCACCAGCAGCAGCCTGTAGTGCAGACCCCAGCAGACGTACCACAAGTCTCAGAATGCCCAGCAAAACTGCCTGCAGCAGATCCAAAGCAGAGCATGTAGTGCAGATTCCAGCAGAGGTACAACAAGTCACAGAATGCCCAGCACAACAGCCTGCAGCAGATCCAAGCAGCAGCCTGATAGGCGACCCCAGTCAGAGGTACAACAAGTCGCAGAATGCCAGCACAGCCGCCTGCAGCAGATTCCAAGCAGCAGCATGGACATTTTTCAGCAGAGGGACTACAAGTCTCAGAATGCCATGCACCACAGTTGGGCAGTGGACATGTGCCGGTAGTTCCTGATGGTGTCCAGCAGGGCTCTGATGCTGGGGATAACCGCGCTGTATCTGAGGGGTCGGGGGTTTGGGGGAGCACAGTATCTTTGCTGGACGCTGCGCAGTCTGATAGTGACATTGATGTTGATGATAACAATGTTCATGATGATGTCTGTGATTTCCCCCCTTTAATTCCGAGCACACAAGGTGTAGAAGCCCCCCCTGCTGCAGACCCTCACCCCGTCAGTCAGCCTAGTGTGACCCCGCAGGTTCCCCCAGTAATGCCTGGAGTCGTGGTGCTCCGTCCTTCACCTCTGGTGCCAATTATACCGGCCAGGCGTTTAAACGGAGAAACGTTGTGCGTTTCCGGCACAGAGGTGCCAAGGAGGATCTGCCAGATAGAAGGTTTGTGGTCAGGGAGCTCTTGTGTCGCCAGATGGGGTTTGCGCCAGTCAGCATCTTGGCGGTGATTAATCTTCCAGACAGGCAGGGCTATGACGTCAGCTTTAAGCTCATGAGTGACCTGGACAGGTTCTGGTCTAATTTCCCCAAGTTTAGAGACTCTGAGGGCTGGAGTAAGTTCAGCTTTATTCCTATCTCTAAGCCAGATCCCGTTACGGTAAATCTCATCTTCTGGAATGAGTCTGTTCCCCGCAGGACATTGTGGTGTGGCTCCGGAGGCATTGTGACCTGGTCTCTGACCTCACCAAAAGCAGAGACAATGATGGTATCTGGACGGGAGGGTGGAGGGTTTTGGTGAAACTGCGCCAGTGCGATAATATCACTGCCCACTTACCCAACTCCTTCTTTATTGGGAGGGAGAGGGGTGTGTGTTTCTATCCTGGGCAGCCTCGTAAGTGCTTCAAATGTGGCAAGGCGGGTCACCTGGCAAATACGTGTACTGTGGTGAAGTGCAACCTGTGTGGGGAGGTCGGCCATGTGGCTGCAGACTGCCAGAACATCAGGTGCAACCTCTGTGGGAAGATCGGTCACCCTCACAGGGACTGTCCTGACGCCTGGCACAATATCTGTAAGGACTATCCTGATGAGGATTTGGTGGCAGGGGCAGAGATTCTGGAGGAGGCAGCTTTACTGTCAGGGGAAATACTGGCCAGACCGGAGGCCCACCAGGGGTCTACTCAGGTGACACCAGAGCAGCAGGGTTCAGAGGGTGCACAGGGAAGTATGGAGGTTGTCCCTCAGGGGCAGCAGTCACAGGGAAGCATTACTTCAGTACTACCATCTGTGTCTCAGACTAAAAGGAAGAAAAAGGACAAGACCTCCCGTAAACCTGAGAAGGAGTATGACACTGGCCAAGGAGCCAGGAAGAAGGTCCAGAGTTCTGCAGGTGTAATGGACTTATCTAATAGGTTTGGTGTTCTGTCTGAGTCTGACGGTGATTTTGAGGATGACCTTAGAAGAATTGACGCAGAGTTTGATAGGGACGTAGAGGACTGTCCTCCGCCCAAGCGGAAGCCATTACCTGAGGGCTCTCGGGTAGAGTCTGAAATGGAGACCGGCGGTGACCAGAATAACTCCGACTCAGATCTGTGACGCTGTTAACCAGATAATGTCCGAGCCCAGATAGATAAAATCATTAGGAAATGTTAAGTTATGGAAGGATGTGTCACTGGGTTGAAATATGATGTTTTTTTTTTTGTTTTTTTTTCCAACCAGGTGTATGGACTCTTTAAGATAATTTTATATGTATAATCCGGATATATAATGAATGTATGTACAATCCAAGTGAATTTATTTTTGTATTACTGGAGGAATGTCAGTATATTTGTATTTGTTTGGTTTTTACAATAAAAATTGCCCTATGTACAAGAATATAACTACTATAATACTGCTCCTATGTACAAGAATATAACTACTATAATACTGCCCCTATGTACAAAAATATAACATACTATAATACTGCCCCTATGTACAAGAATATAACTACTATAATACTGCCCCTATGTACAAGAATATAACTACTATAATACTGCCCCTATGTACAAGAATATAACTACTATAATACTGCCCCTATGTACAAGAAATATAATACTATAATACTGCCCCTATGTACAAGAATATAACTACTATAATACTGCCCCTATGTACAAGAATATAACTACTATAATACTGCTCCTATGTACAAGAATATAACTACTATAATACTGCTCCTATGTACAAGAATATAACTACTATAGTACTGCTCCTATGTACAAGAATATAGCTACTATAATACTGCTCCATGTACAAGAATATAACTACTATAATACTGCTCCTATGTACAAGAATATAACTACTATAATACTGCTCCTATGTACAAGAATATAACTACTATAATACTGCCCCTATGTACAAGAATATAACTACTATAATACTGCTCCTATGTACAAGAATATAACTACTATAATACTGCTCCTATATACAAGAATATAACTACTATAATACTGCCCCTATGTACAAGAATATAACTACTATAATACTGCCTCCTAGCTGAGAGGTTGTGTGTTTGTAGCTCTCCTGATGTCTGGAGCAAGCCCAGGGAGGGGCCACCCTGGGCGGGGAAACTCCCCAAGCAAGGCCCAGGCTTCCAGGCCTACACTGGGAAGAAGCGCCCAAGCTGTTTCTAATGCAGATGGGAATCCTAAAGTGATTTCTGATGGAAAGAAAGCTCCGAATGGAAGTAGCAGCAGCAACAAGAAGGATGAAGCTGTGAAAGTGAGTAAAGTAACGGAACAAGGAAAAGCCATTGTATGTAAGAAAGTTGCAGTTAAGCAGTCGGCCAGCCAAGGCAAGCAAAGTGAAGTGCAATTAGGAGAAATCCAGAAGAAATCTGGTGAGAAGCTGAATGGAGGAAAGCAGCCTGCAGCTCAGGAGAGGCCATCAGCGGCTTCAGGTGTGCAGCTGACTTCCAGCAGGCAGAGGAGAACCTCACTGGAGAGACAGACATTACAGGAAAACTTGCAGCAGAAATATGTGGTGACCAGCATGGCGAGCTCTGGACGCACAAGGTCGCAGTCAGGTGGCAGCAGTAAAAGTGCTGTGGAGCCTGGAGCCATGAAACCAGCGGTGGTGAAAATTAAGGAGACGTCTGGGTTCAAGCAGCCGGGGACATCGCTGAATGCAGGATCCCAGGAGGAGACGCCGCGTGCACCTGAGCTTCAGCTCGCAGAGGAGATCCCAGGACTGGTCAAGAAGTTCGGTGAGTTACAGCAGCAGAAAGACTCACTACAGATGCAGATAGACACTTGCTATAAGCTAAAGGCTGTTAATCCCGGGAGTCATGATTTTTATGACGAGACTCTGAACACACTGGGTGTATTGCTGGCAAAAGTGGTGAGGGACATGGACTGCGTCCTAGAGAGGATGGGGCCCCTGGCGGAGACTTATAGGAACCAGGAACTGTTTAATTCACAGAAGCAGAACTCTGCAGGATCCAGGTCAGACATTGTCCCAGGTGGACCCCAGAAGCAGGTGCGGCCAGTGCTGCAGCCTGCAAGTTTCTGCTTCCAAAAGGGGCAAATGCAGCATCGGCAGCAGCCTGTAGTGCAGACCCCAGCAGACGTACCACAAGTCTCAGAATGCCCAGCAAAACTGCCTGCGGCAGATCCAAAGCAGAAGCATGTAGTGCAGATTCCAGCAGAGGTACAACAAGTCACAGAATGCCCAGCACAACAGCCTGCAGCAGATCCAAAGCAGCAGCCTGTAGTGCAGACCCCAGCAGAGGTACAACAAGTCGCAGAATGCCCAGCACAGCCGCCTGCAGCAGATTCCAAGCAGCAGCATGGACATTTTTCAGCAGAGGGACTACAAGTCTCAGAATGCCATGCACCACAGTTGGGCAGTGGACATGTGCCGGTAGTTCCTGATGGTGCCCAGCAGGGCTCTGATGCTGGGGATAACCGCGCTGTATCTGAGGGGTCGGGGGTTTGGGGGAGCACAGTATCTTTGCTGGACGCTGCGCAGTCTGATAGTGACATTGATGTTGATGATAACAATGTGCATGATGATGTCTGTGATTTCCCCCCTTTAATTCCGAGCACACAAGGTGTAGAAGCCCCCCTGCTGCTGACCCTCCACCCGTCAGTCAGCCTGGTGTGACCCCGCAGGTTCCCCCCAGTAATGCCTGGAGTCGTGGCGCTCCGTCCTTCACCTCTGGTGCCAATTATACCGGCCAGGCGTTTAAACGGACAAACGTTTGCGTTTCCGGCACAGAGGTGCCAAGGAGGATCTGCCAGATAGAAGGTTTGTGGTCAGGGAGCTCTTGTGTCGCCAGATGGGGTTTGCGCCAGTCAGCATCTTGGCGGTGATTAATCTTCCAGACAGGCAGGGCTATGACGTCAGCTTTAAGCTCATGAGTGACCTGGACAGGTTCTGGTCTAATTTCCCCAAGTTTAGAGACTCTGAGGGCTGGAGTAAGTTCAGCTTTATTCCTATCTCTAAGCCAGATACCGTTACGGTAAATCTCATCTTCTGGAATGAGTCTGTTCCCCCGCAGGACATTGTGGTGTGGCTCCGGAGGCATTGTGACCTGGTCTCTGACCTCACCAAAAGCAGAGACAATGATGGTATCTGGACGGGAGGGTGGAGGGTTTTGGTGAAACTGCGCCAGTGCGATAATATCACTGCCCACTTACCCAACTCCTTCTTTATTGGGAGGGAGAGGGGTGTGTGTTTCTATCCTGGGCAGCCTCGTAAGTGCTTCAAATGTGGCAAGGCGGGTCACCTGGCAAATACGTGTACTGTGGTGAAGTGCAACCTGTGTGGGGAGGTCGGCCATGTGGCTGCAGACTGCCAGAACATCAGGTGCAACCTCTGTGGGAAGATCGGTCACCCTCACAGGGACTGTCCTGACGCCTGGCACAATATCTGTAAGGACTATCCTGATGAGGATTTGGTGGCAGGGGCAGAGATTCTGGAGGAGGCAGCTTTACTGTCAGGGGAAATACTGGCCAGACCGGAGGCCCACCAGGGGTCTACTCAGGTGACACCAGAGCAGCAGGGTTCAGAGGGTGCACAGGGAAGTATGGAGGTTGTCCCTCAGGGGCAGCAGTCACAGGGAAGCATTACTTCAGTACTACCATCTGTGTCTCAGACTAAAAGGAAGAAAAAGGACAAGACCTCCCGTAAACCTGAGAAGGAGTATGACACTGGCCAAGGAGCCAGGAAGAAGGTCCAGAGTTCTGCAGGTGTAATGGACTTATCTAATAGGTTTGGTGTTCTGTCTGAGTCTGACGGTGATTTTGAGGATGACCTTAGAAGAATTGACGCAGAGTTTGATAGGGACGTAGAGGACTGTCCTCCGCCCAAGCGGAAGCCATTACCTGAGGGCTCTCGGGTAGAGTCTGAAATGGAGACCGGCGGTGACCAGAATAACTCCGACTCAGATCTGTGACGCTGTTAACCAGATAATGTCGGAGCCCAGATAGATAAAATCATTAGGAAATGTTAAGTTATGGAAGGATGTGTCACTGGGTTGAAATATGATGTTTTTTTTTTTTTTTTTTCCAACCAGGTGTATGGACTCTTTAAGATAATTTTATATGTATAATCCGGATATATAATGAATGTATGTACAATCCAAGTGAATTTATATTACTGGAGGAATGTCAGTATATTTGTATTTGTTTGGTTTTTACAATAAAAATTGCCCCTATGTACAAGAATATAACTACTATAATACTGCTCCTATGTACAAGAATATAACTACTATAATACTGCCCCTATGTACAAGAATATAACTACTATAATACTGCCCCTATGTACAAGAATATAACTACTATAATACTGCCCCTATGTACAAGAATATAACTACTATAATACTGCCCCTATGTACAAGAATATAACTACTATAATACTGCCCCTATGTACAAGAATATAACTACTATAATACTGCCCCTATGTACAAGAATATAACTACTATAATACTGCCCCTATGTACAAGAATATAACTACTATAATACTGCTCCTATGTACAAGAATATAACTACTATAATACTGCCCCTATGTACAAGAATATAACTACTATAATACTGCTCCTATGTACAAGAATATAACTACTATAATACTGCTCCTATATACAAGAATATAACTACTATAATACTGCCCCATGTACAAGAATATAACTACTATAATACTGCCTCCTAGCTGAGAGGTTGTGTGTTTGTAGCTCTCCTGATGTCTGGAGCAAGCCCAGGGAGGGGCCACCCTGGGCGGGGAAACTCCCCAAGCAAGGCCCAGGCTTCCAGGCCTACACTGGGAAGAAGCGCCCAAGCTGTTTCTAATGCAGATGGGAATCCTAAAGTGATTTCTGATGGAAAGAAAGCTCCGAATGGAAGTAGCAGCAGCAACAAGAAGGATGAAGCTGTGAAAGTGAGTAAAGTAACGGAACAAGGAAAAGCCATTGTATGTAAGAAAGTTGCAGTTAAGCAGTCGGCCAGCCAAGGCAAGCAAAGTGAAGTGCAATTAGGAGAAATCCAGAAGAAATCTGGTGAGAAGCTGAATGGAGGAAAGCAGCCTGCAGCTCAGGAGAGGCCATCAGCGGCTTCAGGTGTGCAGCTGACTTCCAGCAGGCAGAGGAGAACCTCACTGGAGAGACAGACATTACAGGAAAACTTGCAGCAGAAATATGTGGTGACCAGCATGGCGAGCTCTGGACGCACAAGGTCGCAGTCAGGTGGCAGCAGTAAAAGTGCTGTGGAGCCTGGAGCCATGAAACCAGCGGTGGTGAAAATTAAGGAGACGTCTGGGTTCAAGCAGCGGGGACATCGCTGAATGCAGGATCCCAGGAGGAGACGCCGCGTGCACCTGTGTCATGGGTGCATCGCCATGAAGATCGTCGCGATTGCACATTCTGACTTCTCACAGCTGAGCTGCTGTTTCTTTGTTTTTTGGTAATGAGAGAGTTAATTTTTCCTAGCTCTTTGCTAAGGCTAGGTGCAGCCTCGCCCGGCTGCTTTTGATTATGTTCTAATTAGTTTCCTTTATATTTCTGCCAGTCTGGGTGTTAGACGCCGGTGAAAGCATTCATGTAGTTTAGCAGACTGGATCGGTTCTGAGAATATTTAAGCTAAGAGCTCCTTAGTTGTTTTTTCTCTTACAGCTTATAGTTTTTTCTCTGAGACCTTAGGTGTTCCTACTGTGTGTGAGTGTTGTATGTAAGACTTTATTTACTTTATTTCTTGTCTTTGTTGTTTGTCTTTCTGTTCATTAACCGTTACCTGTTCATTCCCTTTGGTGGTATTCAGGGTCCTTCTTAGGACTAGAATACAGTTGGCAGGGATTGATAGGAGACAGGGTTTACGCTGGTGGCCTGGACCTCTGTACCTTTAACAGTACCTCCAGGTTGAGGGATTAGTTAGGACCCCAGTTTAGGGTCAGCTTAGACCCCGGTCACCCTCTAGCCGGAGACAGCGTATAACGGATTCCGTTTTGACCCTCTGGACATTCTGTCAGGTAAATCTATGTTATCATATATCTATGCGCATGTTATATAGTATGTTGCCCTTTTGATATAGATTACTGACATCACATATATATATCTGCTATACAGCGTGACATTTTCACCAGCCCAAACTAAAGATTCTCCCCAGCTGTCATGGATCCAGTAGCCCAGCTGGCCCGGCAGTTGCAGGGGTTGTCCCTGGAATTTGCAGACATTAAGTCCAAGGTTTTGTCCCTCCCGGAGCAAACCAGATCTGAACCTAAGGTTGCTCTCCCGGACAGGTTCACTGGTGGGCGGGACAAATTTTTTACTTTCCGGGAGGCATGTAAATTGTACTTTCGGCTGCGGCCTCGGTCATCGGGGAGTGAAGAGCAGAGGGTGGGAATTGTTATCTCGCTCTTACAAGGGGACCCTCAATCTTGGGCGTTCTCTATTCCTCCAGGCTCCCCAGATCTCCAGTCAGTGGATCGATTTTTTACTGCCCTGGGTCTGGTATATGATGATCCGGATCGAGTCTCCCTTGCTGAAACAAGGTTACGTAAAATACGGCAAGGAAATCGTCCAGCGGAGGAATATTCTTCTGAGTTCCGTAGATGGGCAACAGATACTCAGTGGAATGACCCAGCTCTTAGGAGCCAGTTTTGTCAAGGGTTGTCTGACAAATTAAAAGATGTGTTGGCTCAGTATGATTCTCCTCCATCACTGGAGGCTGCTATGGCCCTCGCTATTCGCATTGACAGACGACTTCGGGGAAGACGCGAGGTAACTCCGCCCCCATGATGACTCCACCTACTACTAAAGTCCCTTATACTGAGGTTCCCCTGGTCTGTTCTGAGGAACCCATGCAGTTGGGAGGGACATCATTTTGTAGGAGGGAATCGGCGGTGCGCCGCAAGACTAGAAGGTGTTTCTTTTGCGGGAGAGAGGGACATTTTGTTGGGGGGTGTCCATCCCGGACCTCTTTGAGCCAAGGAGTTAACCTGGGAGTGTGTATTTCGTCCCCAAATCCCTCTCAGTTTCTCGTGCCTGCGGAGGTGGTGATTGGTACTAGAACTGAGAGGATTTCTGTTTTTCTTGATAGTGGGTCCGGGGCTAATTTGGTGGACGCTCGGTTTGCCCAGGTGCATGGTATGCAACTGAGTGTATTGGCCAAACCGGTCCCTATACTCTCTATTGATTCTAGACCTCTTGGTCAAGGTAGCTTGGTACAAGCTGTTCATAACATAGATCTTCGAGTAGGGGCAATACATAAAGAGCAATTGTCTTGTTATGTGTTGGAGGGTCTACCTACTCCTATTGTGTTGGGACTTCCTTGGTTGGCTAAACATAACCCAGTGATTGATTGGCAATCCAGAAAGATAAGCCAGTGGGGTGAATTTTGCAAGAATAACTGCATGAGCACGGTCATCGGTGCGGTTGTGCCTAGGACTTTGTCTCCTTTTCTGGAGGACTTTGGGGAGATGTTCTCAGAGGAGGGGTGTAAAGAGTTTCCTCCTTATCGCGCATATGACTGCTCAATAAAGTTGCTTCCTGATGCCTTATCTCGTACTTTCCCAAGGGCCGGGAAGACGGATGATCCGGTTCCTATTCCTCAGGAGGGAGTTGTAGTGTCAGCTGTATGCTCTGAGCTTGAGGGGGAGGTATTGGGGGCTCAGGGGGACGCCCCTGTGGGACTTCCAGGGAGACTGATAGTTCCAGATCGCTTAAGACTGAAGGTTACGGGGAACCGTTACAAACGGATGGCTGATAGGAGGAGAGTTTCTGGTCTAGATCTGAAGGTGAACGATCTGGTTTGGTTGTCTACCAGGAATATAAAACGTAAAGTTTCCTCCTGGAGGTTGGGTCCCAGATTCATCGGGCCGTACAGGATCAGTTCCATAATTAATCCTGTGGCATTTCGTCTGGACCTCCCTCCTACGTTTAAAATTCATAATGTGTTTCACAAGTCATTACTTAAAAAGTATGTGGCACCAGTCATACCGTCACCTCTACCTCCTTCAGTGGTGGTCAATGATAACGTGGAAATTCATGGGTCGAAAATCATTGACTCACGTCTCAGTCGCCGATCCCTTCAGTACTTAGTTCAGTGGAGGGGGTATTGTCCTGAGGAGGGGACGTGGGTCCCTGCGTCTGATGTTAACACAGATCGATTGGTTCGGACCTTTCACACAACTCACCCGGACAGACCTGGTCATGAGGGTCCGGAGGCCCCTCGTAGAAGGGGGGGTACTGTCATGGGTGCATCGCCATGAAGATCGTCGCGATTGCACATTCTGACTTCTCACAGCCGAGCTGCTGTTTCTTTGTTTTTTGGTAATGAGAGAGTTAATTTTTCCTAGCTCTTTGCTAAGACTAGGTCCAGCCTCGCCCGGCTGCTTTTGATTATGTTCTAATTAGTTTCCTTTATATTTCTGCCAGTCTGGGTGTTAGACGCCGGTGAAAGCATTCATGTAGTTTAGCAGACTGGATCGGTTCTGAGAATATTTAAGCTAAGAGCTCCTTAGTTGTTTTTTCTCTTACAGCTTATAGTTTTTTCTCTGAGACCTTAGGTGTTCCTACTGTGTGTGAGTGTTGTATGTAAGACTTTATTTACTTTATTTCTTGTCTTTGTTGTTTGTCTTTCTGTTCATTAACCGTTACCTGTTCATTCCCTTTGGTGGTATTCAGGGTCCTTCTTAGGACTAGAATACAGTTGGCAGGGATTGATAGGAGACAGGGTTTACGCTGGTGGCCTGGACCTCTGTACCTTTAACAGTACCTCCAGGTTGAGGGATTAGTTAGGACCCCAGTTTAGGGTCAGCTTAGACCCCGGTCACCCTCTAGCCGGAGACAGCGTATAACGGATTCCGTTTTGACCCTCTGGACATTCTGTCAGGTAAATCTATGTTATCATATATCTATGCGCATGTTATATAGTATGTTGCCCTTTTGATATAGATTACTGACATCACATATATATATCTGCTATACAGCGTGACAACCTGAGCTTCAGCTCGCAGAGGAGATCCCAGGACTGGTCAAGAAGTTCGGTGAGTTACAGCAGCAGAAAGACTCACTACAGATGCAGATAGACACTTGCTATAAGCTAAAGGCTGTTAATCCCGGGAGTCATGATTTTTATGACGAGACTCTGAACACACTGGGTGTATTGCTGGCAAAAGTGGTGAGGGACATGGACTGCGTCCTAGAGAGGATGGGGCCCCTGGCGGAGACTTATAGGAACCAGGAACTGTTTAATTCACAGAAGCAGAACTCTGCAGGATCCAGGTCAGACATTGTCCCAGGTGGACCCAGAAGCAGGTGCGGCCAGTGCTGCAGCCTGCAAGTTTCTGCTTCCAAAAGGGGCAAATGCAGCATCGGCAGCAGCCTGTAGTGCAGACCCCAGCAGACGTACCACAAGTCTCAGAATGCCCAGCAAAACTGCCTGCGGCAGATCCAAAGCAGAAGCATGTAGTGCAGATTCCAGCAGAGGTACAACAAGTCACAGAATGCCCAGCACAACAGCCTGCAGCAGATCCAAAGCAGCAGCCTGTAGTGCAGACCCCAGCAGAGGTACAACAAGTCGCAGAATGCCCAGCACAGCCGCCTGCAGCAGATTCCAAGCAGCAGCATGGACATTTTTCAGCAGAGGGACTACAAGTCTCAGAATGCCATGCACCACAGTTGGGCAGTGGACATGTGCCGGTAGTTCCTGATGGTGCCCAGCAGGGCTCTGATGCTGGGGATAACCGCGCTGTATCTGAGGGGTCGGGGGTTTGGGGGAGCACAGTATCTTTGCTGGACGCTGCGCAGTCTGATAGTGACATTGATGTTGATGATAACAATGTGCATGATGATGTCTGTGATTTCCCCCCTTTAATTCCGAGCACACAAGGTGTAGAAGCCCCCCTGCTGCTGACCCTCACCCCGTCAGTCAGCCTGGTGTGACCCCGCAGGTTCCCCCCAGTAATGCCTGGAGTCGTGGCGCTCCGTCCTTCACCTCTGGTGCCAATTATACCGGCCAGGCGTTTAAACGGACAAACGTTTGCGTTTCCGGCACAGAGGTGCCAAGGAGGATCTGCCAGATAGAAGGTTTGTGGTCAGGGAGCTCTTGTGTCGCCAGATGGGGTTTGCGCCAGTCAGCATCTTGGCGGTGATTAATCTTCCAGACAGGCAGGGCTATGACGTCAGCTTTAAGCTCATGAGTGACCTGGACAGGTTCTGGTCTAATTTCCCCAAGTTTAGAGACTCTGAGGGCTGGAGTAAGTTCAGCTTTATTCCTATCTCTAAGCCAGATACCGTTACGGTAAATCTCATCTTCTGGAATGAGTCTGTTCCCCCGCAGGACATTGTGGTGTGGCTCCGGAGGCATTGTGACCTGGTCTCTGACCTCACCAAAAGCAGAGACAATGATGGTATCTGGACGGGAGGGTGGAGGGTTTTGGTGAAACTGCGCCAGTGCGATAATATCACTGCCCACTTACCCAACTCCTTCTTTATTGGGAGAGAGAGGGGTGTGTGTTTCTATCCTGGGCAGCCTCGTAAGTGCTTCAAATGTGGCAAGGCGGGTCACCTGGCAAATACGTGTACTGTGGTGAAGTGCAACCTGTGTGGGGAGGTCGGCCATGTGGCTGCAGACTGCCAGAACATCAGGTGCAACCTCTGTGGGAAGATCGGTCACCCTCACAGGGACTGTCCTGACGCCTGGCACAATATCTGTAAGGACTATCCTGATGAGGATTTGGTGGCAGGGGCAGAGATTCTGGAGGAGGCAGCTTTACTGTCAGGGGAAATACTGGCCAGACCGGAGGCCCACCAGGGGTCTACTCAGGTGACACCAGAGCAGCAGGGTTCAGAGGGTGCACAGGGAAGTATGGAGGTTGTCCCTCAGGGGCAGCAGTCACAGGGAAGCATTACTTCAGTACTACCATCTGTGTCTCAGACTAAAAGGAAGAAAAAGGACAAGACCTCCCGTAAACCTGAGAAGGAGTATGACACTGGCCAAGGAGCCAGGAAGAAGGTCCAGAGTTCTGCAGGTGTAATGGACTTATCTAATAGGTTTGGTGTTCTGTCTGAGTCTGACGGTGATTTTGAGGATGACCTTAGAAGAATTGACGCAGAGTTTGATAGGGACGTAGAGGACTGTCCTCCGCCCAAGCGGAAGCCATTACCTGAGGGCTCTCGGGTAGAGTCTGAAATGGAGACCGGCGGTGACCAGAATAACTCCGACTCAGATCTGTGACGCTGTTAACCAGATAATGTCCGAGCCCAGATAGATAAAATCATTAGGAAATGTTAAGTTATGGAAGGATGTGTCACTGGGTTGAAATATGATGTTTTTTTGTTTTTTTTTTCCAACCAGGTGTATGGACTCTTTAAGATAATTTTATATGTATAATCCGGATATATAATGAATGTATGTACAATCCAAGTGAATTTATATTACTGGAGGAATGTCAGTATATTTGTATTTGTTTGGTTTTTACAATAAAAATTGCCCCTATGTACAAGAATATAACTACTATAATACTGCTCCTATGTACAAGAATATAACTACTATAATACTGCCCCTATGTACAAGAATATAACTACTATAATACTGCCCCCTATGTACAAGAATATAACTACTATAATACTGCCCCTATGTACAAGAATATAACTACTATAATACTGCCCCTATGTACAAGAATATAACTACTATAATACTGCCCCTATGTACAAGAATATAACTACTATAATACTGCCCTATGTACAAGAATATAACTACTATAATACTGCCCCTATGTACAAGAATATAACTACTATAATACTGCTCCTATGTACAAGAATATAACTACTATAATACTGCCCCTATGTACAAGAATATAACTACTATAATACTGCTCCTATGTACAAGAATATAACTACTATAATACTGCTCCTATATACAAGAATATAACTACTATAATACTGCCCTATGTACAAGAATATAACTACTATAATACTGCCTCCTAGCTGAGAGGTTGTGTGTTTGTAGCTCTCCTGATGTCTGGAGCAAGCCCAGGGAGGGGCCACCCTGGGCGGGGAAACTCCCCAAGCAAGGCCCAGGCTTCCAGGCCTACACTGGGAAGAAGCGCCCAAGCTGTTTCTAATGCAGATGGGAATCCTAAAGTGATTTCTGATGGAAAGAAAGCTCCGAATGGAAGTAGCAGCAGCAACAAGAAGGATGAAGCTGTGAAAGTGAGTAAAGTAACGGAACAAGGAAAAGCCATTGTATGTAAGAAAGTTGCAGTTAAGCAGTCGGCCAGCCAAGGCAAGCAAAGTGAAGTGCAATTAGGAGAAATCCAGAAGAAATCTGGTGAGAAGCTGAATGGAGGAAAGCAGCCTGCAGCTCAGGAGAGGCCATCAGCGGCTTCAGGTGTGCAGCTGACTTCCAGCAGGCAGAGGAGAACCTCACTGGAGAGACAGACATTACAGGAAAACTTGCAGCAGAAATATGTGGTGACCAGCATGGCGAGCTCTGGACGCACAAGGTCGCAGTCAGGTGGCAGCAGTAAAAGTGCTGTGGAGCCTGGAGCCATGAAACCAGCGGTGGTGAAAATTAAGGAGACGTCTGGGTTCAAGCAGCCGGGGACATCGCTGAATGCAGGATCCCAGGAGGAGACGCCGCATGCACCTGAGCTTCAGCTCGCAGAGGAGATCCCAGGACTGGTCAAGAAGTTCGGTGAGTTACAGCAGCAGAAAGACTCACTACAGATGCAGATAGACACTTGCTATAAGCTAAAGGCTGTTAATCCCGGGAGTCATGATTTTTATGACGAGACTCTGAACACACTGGGTGTATTGCTGGCAAAAGTGGTGAGGGACATGGACTGCGTCCTAGAGAGGATGGGGCCCCTGGCGGAGAATTATAGGAACCAGGAACTGTTTAATTCACAGAAGCAGAACTCTGCAGGATCCAGGTCAGACATTGTCCCAGGTGGACCCCAGAAGCAGGTGCGGCCAGTGCTGCAGCCTGCAAGTTTCTGCTTCCAAAAGGGGCAAATGCAGCATCGGCAGCAGCCTGTAGTGCAGACCCCAGCAGACGTACCACAAGTCTCAGAATGCCCAGCAAAACTGCCTGCGGCAGATCCAAAGCAGAAGCATGTAGTGCAGATTCCAGCAGAGGTACAACAAGTCACAGAATGCCCAGCACAACAGCCTGCAGCAGATCCAAAGCAGCAGCCTGTAGTGCAGACCCCAGCAGAGGTACAACAAGTCGCAGAATGCCCAGCACAGCCGCCTGCAGCAGATTCCAAGCAGCAGCATGGACATTTTTCAGCAGAGGGACTACAAGTCTCAGAATGCCATGCACCACAGTTGGGCAGTGGACATGTGCCGGTAGTTCCTGATGGTGCCCAGCAGGGCTCTGATGCTGGGGATAACCGCGCTGTATCTGAGGGGTCGGGGTTTGGGGGAGCACAGTATCTTTGCTGGACGCTGCGCAGTCTGATAGTGACATTGATGTTGATGATAACAATGTGCATGATGATGTCTGTGATTTCCCCCCTTTAATTCCGAGCACACAAGGTGTAGAAGCCCCCCTGCTGCTGACCCTCACCCCGTCAGTCAGCCTGGTGTGACCCCGCAGGTTCCCCCCAGTAATGCCTGGAGTCGTGGCGCTCCGTCCTTCACCTCTGGTGCCAATTATACCGGCCAGGCGTTTAAACGGACAAACGTTTGCGTTTCCGGCACAGAGGTGCCAAGGAGGATCTGCCAGATAGAAGGTTTGTGGTCAGGGAGCTCTTGTGTCGCCAGATGGGGTTTGCGCCAGTCAGCATCTTGGCGGTGATTAATCTTCCAGACAGGCAGGGCTATGACGTCAGCTTTAAGCTCATGAGTGACCTGGACAGGTTCTGGTCTAATTTCCCCAAGTTTAGAGACTCTGAGGGCTGGAGTAAGTTCAGCTTTATTCCTATCTCTAAGCCAGATACCGTTACGGTAAATCTCATCTTCTGGAATGAGTCTGTTCCCCCGCAGGACATTGTGGTGTGGCTCCGGAGGCATTGTGACCTGGTCTCTGACCTCACCAAAAGCAGAGACAATGATGGTATCTGGACGGGAGGGTGGAGGGTTTTGGTGAAACTGCGCCAGTGCGATAATATCACTGCCCACTTACCCAACTCCTTCTTTATTGGGAGGGAGAGGGGTGTGTGTTTCTATCCTGGGCAGCCTCGTAAGTGCTTCAAATGTGGCAAGGCGGGTCACCTGGCAAATACGTGTACTGTGGTGAAGTGCAACCTGTGTGGGGAGGTCGGCCATGTGGCTGCAGACTGCCAGAACATCAGGTGCAACCTCTGTGGGAAGATCGGTCACCCTCACAGGGACTGTCCTGACGCCTGGCACAATATCTGTAAGGACTATCCTGATGAGGATTTGGTGGCAGGGGCAGAGATTCTGGAGGAGGCAGCTTTACTGTCAGGGGAAATACTGGCCAGACCGGAGGCCCACCAGGGGTCTACTCAGGTGACACCAGAGCAGCAGGGTTCAGAGGGTGTACAGGGAAGTATGGAGGTTGTCCCTCAGGGGCAGCAGTCACAGGGAAGCATTACTTCAGTACTACCATCTGTGTCTCAGACTAAAAGGAAGAAAAAGGACAAGACCTCCCGTAAACCTGAGAAGGAGTATGACACTGGCCAAGGAGCCAGGAAGAAGGTCCAGAGTTCTGCAGGTGTAATGGACTTATCTAATAGGTTTGGTGTTCTGTCTGAGTCTGACGGTGATTTTGAGGATGACCTTAGAAGAATTGACGCAGAGTTTGATAGGGACGTAGAGGACTGTCCTCCGCCCAAGCGGAAGCCATTACCTGAGGGCTCTCGGGTAGAGTCTGAAATGGAGACCGGCGGTGACCAGAATAACTCCGACTCAGATCTGTGACGCTGTCAACTACATAATGTCCGAGCCCAGATAGATAAAATCATTAGGAAATGTTAAGTTATGGAAGGATGTGTCACTGGGTTGAAATATGATGGTTTTTTTGTTTTGTTTTTTTTTTTTTGTTTTTTTTTTCCAACCAGGTGTATGGACTCTTTAAGATAATTTTATATGTATAATCCGGATATGTAATGTATGTACAATCCAAGTGAATTTATTTTTGTATTACTGGAGAAATGTCAGTATATTTGTATTTGTTTGGTTTTTACAATAAAAATTGCCCCTATATACAAGAATATACCTACTATAATACTGCTCCCTATGTACAGGAATATAACTATAATACTGCCTCCCATATACAAGAATATAACTACTATAATACTGCCCTATGTACAAGAATATAACTACTATAATACTGCTCCTATGTACAAGAATATATCTACTATAATACTGCCCCTATGTACAAGAATATAACTACTATAATACTGCCCTATGTACAAGAATATAACTACTATAATACTGACCCTATATACAAGAATATAACTACTATAATACTGTTCCTATATACAAGAATATAACTACTATAATACTGCTCCTATGTACAAGAATATAACTACTATAATACTGCCCCTATGTACAAGAATATAACTACTATAATACTGCTCCTATGTACAAGAATATAACTACTATAATACTGCCCCCTATGTATAAGAATATAACTACTATAATACTGCTCCTATGTACAAGAATATAACTACTATAATACTGCCCCCTATGTATAAGAATATAACTACTATAATACTGCTCCTATGTACAAGAATATAACTACTATAATACTGCTCCTATGTATAAGAATATAACTACTATAATACTGCTCCTATGTACAAGAATATAACTACTATAATACTGCCCCCTATGTACAAGAATATAACTACTATAATACTGCCCCCTATGTATAAGAATATAACTACTATAATACTGCTCCTATGTACAAGAATATAACTACTATAATACTGCTCCTATGTATAAGAATATAACTACTATAATACTGCTCCTATGTACAAGAATATAACTACTATAATACTGCTCCTATATACAAAAATATAACTACTATAATACTGCCCCTATATACAAGAATATAACTACTATAATACTGTTCCTATATACAAGAATATAACTACTATAATACTGCTCCTATGTACAAGAATATAACTACTATAATACTGCCCCTATGTACAAGAATATAACTACTATAATACTGCTCCTATGTACAAGAATATAACTACTATAATACTGCCCCCTATGTATAAGAATATAACTACTATAATACTGCTCCTATGTACAAGAATATAACTACTATAATACTGCCCCTATGTATAAGAATATAACTACTATAATACTGCCCCCTATGTATAAGAATATAACTACTATAATACTGCTCCTATGTACAAGAATATAACTACTATAATACTGCTCCTATGTATAATGTATAAGAATATAAACTACTATAATACTGACCCTATGTACAAGAATATAACTACTATAATACTGCTCCTATATACAAAAATATAACTACTATAATACTGCCCCTATATACAAGAATATAACTACTATAATACTGTTCCTATATACAAGAATATAACTACTATAATACTGCTCCTATGTACAAGAATATAACTACTATAATACTGCCCCTATGTACAAGAATATAACTACTATAATACTGCTCCTATGTACAAGAATATAACTACTATAATACTGCCCCCTATGTATAAGAATATAACTACTATAATACTGCTCCTATGTACAAGAATATAACTACTATAATACTGCCCCCTATGTATAAGAATATAACTACTATAATACTGCTCCTATGTACAAGAATATAACTACTATAATACTGCTCCTATGTATAAGAATATAACTACTATAATACTGCTCCTATGTACAAGAATATAACTACTATAATACTGCCCCCTATGTACAAGAATATAACTACTATAATACTGCCCCTATGTATAAGAATATAACTACTATAATACTGCTCCTATGTACAAGAATATAACTACTATAATACTGCTCCTATGTACAAGAATATAACTACTATAATACTGCTCCTATGTACAAGAATATAACTACTATAATACTGCCCCTATGTATAAGAATATAACTACTATAATACTGCTCCTATGTACAAGAATATAACTACTATAATACTGCTCCTATGTACAAGAATATAACTACTATAATACTGCCTCTATGTACAAGAATATAACTACTATAATACTGCCTCCTTTTGTACATATACAGTGCCTACAAGTAGTATTCAACCCCTGCAGATTTAGCTGGTTTGATAAGATGCAAATAAGTTAGAGCCTTCAAACTGCAAACGAGAGTAGGATTTATTAACAGAAGCATAAATCTTACAAAACAAAAAGTTATGTTGCTCAGTTGAATTTTAATACATTTTAAACATAAAAGTGTGGGTCAATTATTATACAACCCCTATGTTTAATATTTCGTGGAATAACCCTTGTTTGCAATTACAGCTAATAATCGTCTTTTATAAGACCTGATCAGGCCGGCACAGGTCTGTGGAGTTATCTTGGCCCACTCCTCCATGCAGATCTTCTCCAAGTTATCTAGGTTCTTTGGGTGTCTCATGTGGACTTTAATCTTGAGCTCCTTCCACAAGTTTTCAATTTGGTTAAGGTCAGGAGACTGACTAGGCCACTCCAACACCTTGACTTTTTCCCTCTTGAACCAGGCCTTGGTTTTCTTGGCTGTGTGCTTTGGGTCGTTGTCTTGTTGGAAGATGAAATTACGACACATCTTAAGATCCTTGATGGAGGAGCGGAGGTTCTTGGCCAAAATCTCCAGGTAGGTCGTGCTATCCATCCTCCATGGATGCGGACCAGATGGCCAGGCCCCTTGGCTGAGAAACAGCCCCACAGCATGATGCTGCCACCACCATGCTTGACTGTAGGGATGGTATTCTTGGGGTCGTATGCAGTGCCATCCAGTCTCCAAACGTCACGTGTGTGGTTGGCACCAAAGATCTCGATCTTGGTCTCATCAGACCATAGAACCGTGAACCAGTCTGTCTCAGAGTCCTCCAAGTGATCATGAGCAAACTGTAGACGAGCCTTGATATGACGCTTTGAAAGTAAAGGTACCTTACGGGCTCGTCTGGAACGGAGACCATTGCGGTGGAGTACGTTACTTATGGTATTGACTGAAACCAATGTCCCCACTGCCATGAGATCTTCCCGGAGCTCCTTCCTTGTTGTCCTTGGGTTAGCCTTGACTCTTCGGACAAGCCTGGCCTCGGCACGGGAGGAAACTTTCAAAGGCTGTCCAAGCCGTGGAAGGCTAACAGTAGTTCCATAAGCCTTCCACTTACGGATGATGCTCCCAACAGTGGAGACAGGTAGGGCCAACTCCTTGGAAAGGGTTTTGTACCCCTTGCCAGCCTTGTGACCCTCCACGATCTTGTCTCTGATGGCCTTGGAATGCTCCTTTGTCTTTCCCATGTTGACCATGTATGAGTGCTGTTCAAAAGTTTGGGGAGGGTCTTAAATAGTCAGAAAAGGCTGGCAAAAGAGATCATTAATCCACACATGTGAAGCTCATTATTCTTGGTGCCTGAACTACTTCTTAATACTTTAGGGGGACCAAACAGAATTCTTGTGGTTTGAGGGGTTGAATAATAAATGAGACTCTGAATTAACTTTTAACGTTTAAAAAAAAAAAAAAAAAAATTAAAAAAATTTTTTTTGCTGCAGTGCATTTCCCACTTCCAGGCTGATCTACAGTACAAATGTCACAATGCCAAGTTAATTCCGCATGTGTCAACCAGCTAAATCTGCAGGGGGTTGAATACTACTTGTAGGCACTGTATATTGTAATATAACAAACTTGCAGCTGTGAGAAAACTTTTCAGCCCCTGGATTGAACTCGGAATATTCTCATATATTGATGGGTGGCGGGATATGAAGCAGTATAGGACATGAAATGTTGCGAAAAACAGCACATTCAGATACATTACCAGACATGACAATGTATCCAAAGTCCTCAATAGATTTAATCTTTAACATTTTTCAGAATGACACCCCAGGCAGCACATTGCTCATACTACTGTGAGCAGCCTGTGTGGCCTAAACCTGCTCCCGTGGCTGCAGCATCTCCGGACTTGTCTCCATTGAGCACATTATTGGTTTATGATTACACAGGAGCTGCCGGCAGTGTCTCTGGACTTCTCTCCATCGATCACATGTGGGATTTCATTGGTCGTGATTTCACAGAAGCTGCCGACAGAGGATCCTGACGATTTGTACATTCAGGAGCAGAATCTTTCTCAGACGACCATTAATGACCTCAGTGACAGCAGCCGAGGCCGGAGGTGACAGGATTTCTGCACAAGGCTTAGACTCCAGAAGAAATTCAAGTATGATTAAAATGTTGTATCATTTTTCCACATTTTCAGATCTACAACGTCTCCATCCTGGGATTTCCAAAATACCAAGAGTTTCCTTCTTGGTGTTACAGGTTCAGTGTGGCGGTAATATCCAGTCTAGACAATATTTTACGTGGATTCTAGACTAATACATTGTAGCAAACTATCAGGACAGGAGAGAGTATTTGTACTGATTCGCAATTGGATAGAGTCCAGGCAAAGGGTTAACGGTTGTAGATGCCACAAGTTTTACATCAGTCACAAAGCAGTTTTCTGTCCTTCACCTTCTGACATCTTCAACAACAAGAATCTTCTCTAACTTTTCACAGTTGTCAGAGTCAGCTATTGTAGTTTTAGTCTTTTCCCAAGATGAACCTCACTTGTGTCCGGCCTCTGAGGGTCCCACTGATCAGAACAGGGATCCAGCGTCCCGATCATTGATGGCCATTCCCATTTTAGTAGCCGGCCCTTGATTGGTCGTCATCTTGGATCTGGGCCCATTCCATCATCTGGCCTACTGTTACTCCATTAGTGTTGGCTATGGAGGCCACGGGTTTCACTCGACCCAAGTCCAGTATCTCCATCTCATCTTCTTCATCCACCTCTCCAGAGGAAACAGGAAGGGAGACTCAAGACAAAGTGTCAGCATTAACATTCTCTTTGCCGGAACGGTACTTGGAGTAATTAAATTTTGCCATTCAGGCGACCCACCTCTCTTCCAGGGCCCCCAGCTTTGCACTTTGCAGTTAAGCCAATGGATTATTATTAATCCAGACCAAGACCCGTGCTCCAGTGAGGTATTCCGAGAACTTCTCGGTCATGGCCCAGACGAGCACCAACAGCTCCAGATAAAGGTAACAATAGTTATCTGGGTTCCCTTTGGACTCTCAAGGACGGACTGCAGTACGCTATCCTCTATACGCTCCTGGGCCAGCACCGCTCCCAATCCGTGAAGACGTCCGTCTATGTTTAGAATGATTGGACAATCATATTGAGCGTATGTCAACACTAGGGCATTGGTGAAGGCTTCTCTCAGCTGATCCGGGGCTCATTATGGCGAGAGTCCCCAGGCAATGGGCCAGTTCTTTGGGTCTTTTGCGGTCCCCTTCAGTAAGTTGTGAAGTGGATCAGACATCTTAAAGTTCGAGATGAAGTGTCGATAATGGACTGTTTGTCCCAGGAAGATATGCAGCTCTCAAAGGGTTTGTGGCGGAGGCCAGTTCCTTACAGCTTCCACTTTGCTTACAGTCAAGCTGACCCCACCTGGAGACACCATGTGCCCTAGATATTCAATTTCTGTCTGAAACAAATGACACTTTCAAGGCTCCAACTTCAGACCATGGGACTGTAGACGGGTCTGCACTTGTCGTAGTCTTCATAGATGTTGCTTTAATGTGGGTGCATGAGTGATGACGTCGTCCAGATAGATCGAGACGGATTCAAAATTCAGCTCTTTCAAACAGAAAGTCTCATCATTTGTGATATCAAGGCTTTTACTTCCTGGTACAGCTTAGGGGGAATTTGTCGATATCGCTCACGGATTGGAGTTGTGTCTCCATTAGGAATCTCGTGTTCAATGCGGGTTGTACATCCAAAATAATCTTCATTTTTGGAGATCGCAGCTTGAAACCCCCATCACAGAACTTCTAGCCACTGAATTTGTTCGGAGAACTGGCTGGTGTCCAATTATCTAATTTCGAGGATCTTCCAGCCATTGCACTCCGGAGATGGCTCCGTCCTCGGAGCTTTAGACACAGTCACAGTTGGTTCCTGTTCCTCAGCAATCAGGGCTAGTTGGACTTCAGGGAATGTTTCTCCCTCCACACACGTGCAAATCTGCAACTTTTTTACCTCCACGAAGCGCAATAGGAGAATCATGTGCATTGTCACACCTGACAGCCACTTGTCCATCCACTACTGTCGCCATAGTACGTGCGTGTCACGCTGTCTAATGATATGACTACAATGTCAGTAAACTATTTATACAGGAACCACACTCTATACAACATATAGTTTAGCAACATAAGAATGTAAGTATAAAATAGATTTACCTGACACAATATCAGCAGAACTTAGGGTTAATCTTGAGGACTAGATGTGCAGAGACGATATCAGTTGAACTCAGGGTTAATCTTGAGGACTTGATGAGCTGTAACAGGAAAGAGGAGGACCGGGGTCTAACCTGACCCTACACTGGGGTCCTAACTAATCCCTTACCTTGGAGGTACTGATAATGGTTCAGAGGTCCAAGTCTCCAGCCTAACCCTGTCTCCTATCAGACCCTGAACCCTGTAATCAGTCCTAAGAAGGATCCTGATTACCACCAAAGGGATATGGGCTGATCTCAGCTAAATACACAGATTAGACATATAAGACAGACAGGATAGCACTCTCTTGCATACACACTCAAACACCGAAGGAACATAAATGGTCTGGGAAATAAACTCTAACCAAGTTGAGCTTAGAACAACTAAGGAGCTCTTTAACTTAAGTCTATACAGATTCATTCCTATCTGTGGTCTGCATGAAGGTTTCACTGGCAACTCCCAAAGCAGACAACCAGAAACTTAAAGGAAACCAATCAACAAATAATCAATTGCAGCCGGGAGAAACTGCACCCTGTCCCAGCACCGAGCACAGACAGAATTAACTCCCTAGCTGCCAAACACAAAGAAACAGCAACTCAGCTGTGAGAAGTCAAAATGTGCAACCGCGACGATCTTCGTGGCAACGCACACATGACAGTACCCCCCCTTCTACGAGGGGCCTCCGGACCCTCAGGGCCAGGCCTGCCCGGGTGAGTTCTGTGGAAGGTCCGAACCAAACGATCTGCGTTAACATCAGACGCAGGGACCCACGTCCTCTCCTCCGGACCATACCCCTTCCAATGCACCAAGTACTGAAGGGACCGGCGATTCAGGCGAGAGTCAATGATTTTTGATACTTGAAATTCCAAGTTACCATTGACCAACACAGGAGGAGGAGGTAGAGGTGACGGTATGACTGGTGCCACATACCTTTTAAGTAATGACTTGTGGAACACATTATGAATTTTAAACGTAGGAGGGAGGTCCAGACGAAATGCCACAGGATTAATTATGGAACTGATCCTGTACGGCCCGATGAATCTGGGACCCAGTTTCCAGGAGGGCACTTTAAGTTTTATATTCCTGGTAGACAACCATACCAGATCGTTCACATTCAGATCTGTACCAGAAACTCTCCTCCTATCAGCCATACGTTTGTAACGGTTCCCATCGCACTCAGATTATTCAATACACCTCTCCACACAGAAGCAAGTGACGACGAGAAACGCTCCTCCTCAGGAACCCCAGAAGGGCCCCCCCCATTGAAAGTACAAAACTGGGGATGAAAACCATATGCCCCAAAAAACGGGGACTTACCAGTGGACTCGCTCCACCTGTTGTTAAGAGCGAACTCTGCCAGAGGCAAGAAAGAAGACCAGTCCTCCTGGTTCTCCGATACAAAACACCGGAGATATGTCTCTAAGCTCTGATTCAGACGCTCTGTCTGACCATTGGTCTGTGGATGAAAAGCCGAGGAAAATGACAATTGCATCCCCCGACGTAAACAAAATGCCCTCCAAAATTTAGACACAAACTGAGACCCCCTATCTGACACCACATCAGAAGGCAACCCATGAAGTCTCACGATCTCCCTAATGAACACCTGCGCCAGAGTTTTAGCATTAGGGAGTGCAGGAAGAGCAACGAAATGTGCCATCTTACTGAACCTGTCAACAACCACCAGTATGACAGTATTCCCTGACGACGGAGGAAGATCCGTAATGAAGTCCATAGATAAATGAGTCCATGGACGCTCCGGAAGTTTCAAGGGTAAAAGGGTCCCAGATGGACGGGTATGAGGGGTTTTAGAGCGAGCACAAACCCCACAGGACGCGACAAAAGTTATAACATCTTTATTAGCGTTAGGCCACCAAAATCGGCGAGAAAGGAGATCTAAAGTAGCCTTACTCCCTGGATGTCCTGCTAAAGCAGAATTATGATGTGCCTCAATAACCTTTTGTCTCAACTGATTCGGGACAAACAGTCTCCCTGGAGGTCCTGCAGGGGCGTCCCCCTGAGCCTCTAACACCTCCTCCTCAAGCTCAGAACATACAGCCGACACTACCACCCCCTCCTGAAGGATAGGAATAGGGTCGTCCGTTCTCCCGGCCCCTGGGAAACTGCGAGACAAGGCATCAGCCTTTACATTCTTAGACCCCGGACGATAAGTGACGACAAAATTAAACCTGGTAAAAAACAACGACCATCGAGCTTGTCTGGAATTCAGACGCTTAGCGGATTCCAAATACAACAGGTTCTTGTGATCAGTAATAACAGTAACCGGGTGGACTGCCCCCTCCAAAAAGTGACGCCATTCTTCAGAAGCCAACTTAATGGCCAAAAGTTCCATATTGCTGATATCATAATTCCTTTCGGCGGACGACAATTTCTTAGAAAAGAAAGCGCACGGATGCCATTTACCAGGGGACGGACCCTGGGACAATATAGCACCCACCCCTACGTCAGACGCGTCCACCTCCACAATGAACGGCTGAGATACATCTGGTTGGATGAGAACGGGTGCCGAAGCAAAACATCTCTTTAAAGAGGAAAAGGCTTGGCAAGCTTTGTCCGACCATTTAGAAAAATCCGTCCCTTTTCTCGTCATGTCAGTGAGAGGTTTGACGACAGACGAGAAATTACAAATAAATTTCCGGTAGTAATTAGCAAACCCCAAAAAACGCTGCAGAGCCTTAAGATCCCCTGGCTGATCCCATTCAAGCACTGCTCTCACCTTTTCAGGGTCCATACGGAAACCGGAGGCTGACACCAAAAAACCCAAAAACTGAAGTTCCTGTACGGCAAAAACACACTTCTCCAGTTTGGCGTATAGTTTATTGTCTCGCAAGATCTGCAACACCTGTCTCACATGCTCCTGATGAGACACAAGATCTGGCGAGTAAATTAAAATGTCGTCCAAATATACAACCACAAACAGCCCCACAAGGTGACGAAAAATGTCATTAACAAAATGTTGGAATACTGCTGGTGCAGTAGTCAGACCAAAAGGCATGACTAGGTTCTCATAATGTCCCTCCGGCGTGTTAAACGCCGTTTTCCACTCATCCCCCTCTTTTATCCTAATCAGATTATACGCCCCCCTGAGATCCAATTTAGAGAACCATTTGGCGCCAACAATTTGATTGAAGAGATCAGGAATCAGAGGGAGCGGATACGGATCTCGAACAGTAATCCGATTAAGTTCGCGGAAATCCAAGCAAGGGCGTAGGCCTCCATCTTTTTTCTTCACAAAGAAGAACCCCGCGGCTACAGGGGAAGATGAAGGTCTAATATGCCCTTTGGCCAGACTTTCGGAAATATAATCTTTCATAGCCTGCCTCTCAGGACCAGAAAGATTATACAACCTAGCTTTAGGCAACTTAGCATCAGGAAGAAGATTAATAGAGCAGTCATACACGCGATGAGGAGGCAACTCCTGACACCCCTCCTCAGAGAAAACATCCCCAAAATCCTCCAAAAAAGGAGGCAAAATACTAGGCACGACCGCACTGATGACTGTGTTCATGCAGTTGTTTTTGCAAAACTCACCCCATTGGCTTATTTCTCTGGATTGCCAATTAATCACAGGGTTATGTTTAACCAACCAAGGAAGTCCCAACACAATGGGAGTAGGTAGACCCTCCAACACATAACAAGATAATTGTTCCCTATGTATTGCCCCTACCCGAAGGTCAATGTTATGAACCTCATGAACAAAGCTACCTTGGCCGAGAGGCCTGGCGTCAATGGAAAAAATAGGGATCGGTTTGACCAATACACTCAGATGCATACCTTGAGCCTGAGCAAACTGAGCGTCGACCAGATTGGCGCCGGAACCACTATCCAGAAGAACAGACAATCTCTCCACTCTCGTACCAACTACCACCTCCACTGGTACAAGGAACTGAGAAGAACTGGCGGATGAAATACATACTCCCAGGTTGTCGTCCACCACACAACCTGGGATTAGCAGTTTTCCGGCGACTTTTTACTTAACAAGACACGGGATGGACATTCTCCAACAAAATGTCCCTCTTTCCCACAGAAAAAACACCTTCTAGTCCTGCGGCGTACCGCCAATCCCCTCCTACGAAAAGATGTCCCTCCCAACTGCACAGGCTCATCCGAACAGACAAGGGGAACCTCAACATAAGGGACTTTAGTAGTAGGTGGAGTAACAACAGGGAGTGGAGTTACCTCACCCCTCTCCCGAAGCCGTCTATCAGTACGGATAGCTAAGGCCATAGCAGCCTCCAGAGAAGGAGGAGACTCATACTGAGCCAAAACGTCTTTTAATTTGTCAGAAAGCCCATGACAAAACTGGCTCCTAAGAGCTGGGTCATTCCACTGAGTATCTGTGGCCCATCTACGGAACTCAGAAGCAAATTCCTCCGCCGGACGATCTCCCTGCTGTATCTTACGTAATTTTGTCTCAGCAAGAGAGACCCGATCTGGGTCATCATATACCAATCCCAGAGCAGTAAAAAATTGATCTACAGACTGTAGAGCCGGGGATCCCGGAGGAAGGGAAAATGCCCAGGATTGAGGGTCCCCTTGAAGAAGTGAGATAACAATTCCCACTCTCTGCTCATCACTCCCTGATGATCGCGGCCGAAGCCGAAAATATAATTTACATGCCTCCCGGAAGGTAAAAAATTTGTCTCGCCCACCAGTGAACCTATCTGGAAGAGCCACCTTAGGTTCAACTCTGGTTTGCTCCAGGGGAGACAAAACTTTGGACTTAATGTCCGTAAGCTCCATGGATAATCCCTGCAACTGCAGAGCCAGCTGGGCTACTGGATCCATGGTAACTAGAGATAATTTTTTATGGCCAGTGAAAATGTCACGCTGTCTAATGATATGAATACAATGTCAGTAAACTATTTATACAGGAACCACACTCTATACAACATATAGTTTAGCAACATAAGAATGTAAGTATAAAATAGATCTACCTGACACAATATCAGCAGAACTTAGGGTTAATCTTGAGGACTAGATGTGCAGAGACGATATCAGTTGAACTCAGGGTTAATCTTGAGGACTTGATGAGCTGAAACAGGAAAGAGGAGGACCGGGATCTAACCTGACCCTAAACTGGGGTCCTAACTAATCCCTCACCTTGGAGGTACTGATAATGGTTCAGAGGTCCAAGTCTCCAACCTAACCCTGTCTCCTATCAGACTCTGAACCCTGTAATCAGTCCTAAGAAGGATCCTGACTACCACCAAAGGATATGGGCTGATCTCAGCTAAATACACAGATTAGACATATAAGACAGACAGGATAACACTCTCTTGCATACACACTCAAACACCGAAGGAACATAAATGGTCTGGGAAATAAACTCTAACCAAGTTAAGCTTAAAACAACTAAGGAGCTCTCAACTAGAGTCTATACAGATTCATTCCTATCTGTGGTCTGCATGAAGTGTTTCACTGGCAACTCCCAAAGCAGACAACCAGAAACTTAAAGGAAACCAATCAACAAATAATCAATTGCAGCCGGGAGAAACTGCACCCAGTCCCAGCACCGAGCACAGACAGAATTAACTCCCTAGCTGCCAAACACAAAGAAACAGCAACTCAGCTGTGAGAAGTCAAAATGTGCAACCGCGACGATCTTCGTGGCAATGCACACATGACAGTGCGATCATCAGGCCTTGTCTGGTTCCTATTGGCTTCTGGTGGTCAATAATCACCTCTATTCTGTTGAGTCATTGGGGGCTATCCACAGCCGTCTGTATATCTGCTCCTGATGAGGAGAGATAATATTTAGACACCCTGGTGGGACAGTCGCAATCCATACCCTTCATCTTTGGGAACACTGCAGCAAATGCCACATACCCGGCTCAGTCTTTGGAACGCCTTCCGTGTCGGACGATGTTTGGTGACTCTCTGCCAGTATACCGGGCCATCTTTGTGGAACATCAACAGATCTAGATCACACCAGACATTCAGTCCTAATGTAATCGTGGTCCCTGACCATGAATCCCCCATCACGACCCCTTTGTGACCCCCATTCCAGTTTCCAATCTTCGTGTGTATCCACGCTATTCTGTGGACTGGAATCTTCGTCTGGTTAATTACTCCAGTGGCATTATGGAGACTTCGGCTCCTGTATCCACCAGGCCGCGCACGGTCTTGTCTTCAATAAGTACGTCCATCACTGGACTTCGGAACACCAAGTTCTTAGGGCATTTCAAGCCTTGCCTACATGGGGCATTTCCTCCAGTGCGCCCTACCACTGGAGGTGATCCTCATTTCAATGTCCTGCCTCGCACTCTACCACCCGTTGTCTGATCTGGGAGCACTTCCAGGAGACATGCCCTCTTTCTTGGCACCTCCACAATATTGGACCCTGGGGTTGAAAGTGTTTAGGTGTTCTCAGGTTTGATCCTGGTTGGAATGAGCGATTGTTCTTGAGGGTGGTTCAGGCCGCGCTGGGGCCCAGGTCTCTTCTGAAGACTTACACAAAGGGATGTTTGTCAGATGTCTCATTCTTCTCACACTATCAGTCAGGGCAACAGGTTATACGTCGAATGGATCTGCTTTCCACACCCCACTTGATGGGGCGTGAGACCTTCTTAGCTGATCCACTTGCTGGGTCAGTTCTTAGATTGCGGCCCTAATCTCAGCCAAGGAGTCGGACTGCTGATTTTTAGCCTGGACTCCCTGTCCTCCAGGGCCATACATCTGCACAGTGCTGGAGCCCATATCATCTTCACCTTCACGAGTCAAAGCTTCTGCGGAAACCTGGGCAAACTGAAGTGTCTCATTTGCCCTTATCTGATCCCGCAATGTCTGCCTCAGTGATGAATCCATTAGTCCCCAAACAAACTGTTCTTTCAGGATGGTGTCAGGATCGGTGACAATAGAGGCTCCAGCCGGGCATTATTTGGCAGGTCTGTAACATTCTCTATAAAGCATTTATATACTGGGAGATAATATGAATATTTACTAACCGGTTTATAAAACAAAGGATGGTTCCTTGCTGGGCTGAGTCCCGAATAATCAGAAACACTGTCTTGAAGCTCTTTGGGAATGCCGATCTCTCCAAACGCAGGGCTTCCAAGTCCTTAGAGATGAGGCCTCACATGGCCTAGCCCATCATGCGGTGTACTAGGTTGTCCTCACTGACTTGGCTCATGTCAAGCCGAACAACACGTCCCACAGTCACCAACAACAGATCCAGAGTCGCACCGCTCTATCCAGACTTCCCCGAAGGATCTGCACCTCCACTTCCCTTCGGTCTGTCCTTCACCTATGTCAAACTGCTCACCAACTGCCAAAACCCCAGTGCTCTTACTCTGGCCTCGTGCCGCTGCCCTCTACTGGCCAGATCATATATTACATCACAAATCTTCAAAAATACAGTAAACTTAGATTAACCCTTACAAGCATGCTGATTTCCAGCGCAGAGGTATGCTCTCCCAGTGTTTTGTGGGCTTTCTTTCTCCAGGTTCTCGTGTTTCCTGTCGCACTCCAGAGACATCCTGATAGGGAATCTAGATTGTGAGCCCCAGTGGGGACAGTAATGATGTTTATACAGCGCTGTGTAATATGGTGGCGCTATACAAGCATAAAGAAAATACATCTCTCCTGTGCTCCTGAGGTGACTGGATAAAACAGAATGTATGATGATCGGTCAGTTGGAAGGTAACATGGATCCCCCATGGGTTGACCATATCTGTTAGGGAGAGGGCCGGAGGTCTGGGGCTCGTCCCTTGGGTTCCATGAATATCAGCAGTGTCATTTTTTCATGTTCTTTCTTGTTTCTGCTGATTTTTACACTGTTCTTTCCTGATACAATGTAGCGAGTGATGGTAATGAATGGATGTCCTTACCCATCATTCTGCAGAGCGCCAGCAATTAGCAGCGATAATGGTTAATAATTGCTCGGCCTCGTGCAGGAGATGTCGCCAATCCCATGTGCAGGTATTGTCCTCAGACGAGAAGAAGATGGAGAAGAGTGATGTTATACAGCGTTATATTGCTGCCGAACGGGAGACCGTTCTGTACTGGGGGGACGGCAACTGTATTATTAGAACCGACCGGACCCTTCTCATAACCCATCCAATTATTGGTGGTGTCCGCCTCCACCGACCGATAGCGATCATCTGATGGATCGGTCAGAAATATGGCTACAAACATGGACGGCCGAGTCCCGAACCTGCTCAGTCCACCAAGTCTGTGGAGTCATGAAGATCAGAGACAGAAAAACCTCTATATAAGGTGTCTGACAGCTATAACTTCACAACCAGTAAAACAGCGCCACACCTGGGCAAATCATGTACATGGTACTGCAACTAAGCTCCAGAATTGCAATACCAGACACAAACTGTGGACAGATGCGTCACTGTTTCTAGGATAAATCAGTCCATGTTCCTTTAATTCATCGCCCCGAAATCAGTAACCCCATCACCCCATGACCAGTACCTTCCATTATCCCATGACCAGTACCTCCCATCACCCCATGACCAGTACTCCCATCATCCCATGACCAGTACCCCACATCATCCTATTACAGCCCACGCCCAGATATTGGGATCTATTACTTGACTGGATACGAGCTGTGTGGGGGGGAGACCTGCAGCTTTATCCCCTTGGAGGGGCGGCAGTTTTTTGTTTTTTTCCCCTCCTTCCCACGGACATAACTCGAGGGTCTGATTTTCTGGGACAAGTCGTAGTTTCTATTGTGATCATTCCGGGGTCCACACACATTTACACCATCTTTTTGGGGGAGGTGATGTGACCCGAATGCTGCGATTCTGCACTTTTATTTTTCTGTTTCACTGTCGAACATAAGCAGAAATTATTGTAGTTTAGGTAGTTAATTACATGCGGCAAAGCCAAATACTGAATAGTATCATTAGACTTAGATATTCATGTTTTGGGAGGGGGGGCTAAAATTATTTTTTGTGCATTTTCCATCAATCTTCCTAGAAGGAACTGAGCCTGCGATCACCTGGTCAATGACACAACACCCTACAACACACGGCAGCCCACTGTAAAATACCCGGTTGTCAGGAAAATATGAGTTATTTCTTAATATCCTAAGTACCCATCCAGAGCTACCTGTTGCCTGTCCTTGGTTTGTGAAAGACAGGCTCACAAGCGACCTCCCCTCGCAGCTGCAGCCCCCTCTATCTGCCTCTGTGAAACTCTATTGACTCCTCCTCCCTTCAGCAGATGGCCACTTTTATTGCATCTGACCAGTTCAGTGTGGGGTTTTCCCTCCATGTTTTCCTTTGTCTATTCCAGGTCGAATTTAATAACACACAATAATCCTAGAGATAGTAAAATTATATTTCCAAAATCAGTATAATTAAAGCTACGGACGACGTTTTGCAGTCCGTACGGCCATCAGGAGCTGGAAAAATAGGTCCTGCCCCCCAGTAACTTGCAGACATGTCATATTTGGTCTCAAAAGAATGGTCCCGCCTCAGGGGAGAGTGTAATGCCCTCCCATCACCCTGTGAGGCCCCCAGCCAAAGTTATGGAAAGATAGGAGTTTCAATAACTTTTCAAAAGGGGCGTGCGTCCTCTAACACTTCCCACCAAGTGAGGTCAGCAAGGTAGGAGTTCTTTAGTTTGGGGCCCAAAGCATAAAACTGAAATGCTCACTTGGGGAGGTGTCAGAAGCCCAGGGAGCCAGCTAACAAGAAGTTGTGCTGATGGACCATTTTCCCTTGGGAAGGCTCCCCTCCCCCTCGTCAACACGTCATACCAGTGACTGAGATGTAGTAAGTTTCTTATTTTAATCCCTTTTATTTGTAACTGTTTGTACAAATTGTATTTTGTCTCCTTTGTAATATCTTTTATATTTTTGTAAACACTGCCTATATTTTCTGGAGTAAACTGAAACTTACTAGTTTCGTTCTTTTGGCTCTATGATTGAACCGACACGTACTCCGTGCCAAAACACGCTACATTTTGGGTTGGTTCCTGGCCCAATAAAGGTTTTGATATCAAATGAGGAAATGGTGGCAGCATAGCATCCTGGTGGTAGTAGGAAACCCTGGCAGTGATAGACCCCTGGTTTATATATGCATTCCCTGCCTGGGACTGGTGAACATACCGCCCTCACTGCAGAGTTCCCAATAGCCAGTACGCGACAAGGCAGACTTTCCGGTGACTACTTACACCAGGTACAGTTCCCTGACTGACCTGAGGATAGGGGGGCGCCAGAGAGCTGCAAGTTCCTAACCGGAACTGATAAAAGTTGTGGGGTTTCCATGACAAATTGGTATATGGGTTATAACCCTGACAAATTGGCGGTATAATCTCTGACATCGGTCCATGGCACCTGGCCACAGACTTGCATCACGTTATGTCATGTGATCCCTGCAGCCAATCAGCAGCTGCTTCATTCTCACTTCCATCAGATGCTGCTGCCTCCGACCTCTGGATTTCAGTGGTGTCCTATAGAGGTGAGAGTGAAGCTTCGCTGATTGGCTGCAGGGATCTCATGACATAATGTGATGGGAGAGCAGGAGCCGCTGGCGCGCCGTCACCCGATGTTATTTATACCGGGGAGTATAGCGGCTGAGCACTGAAGAACCTCTGTACTTTGTATAATTAGAATTCCAGTTCTTTTACCATATTACACATCTGCACAGTGTGACTCATCCCCAACCAGAACACCTTCCTCACCAAGTCTGTGAGCGGCATGTCCCCTCGCGATGGCATTGAGTCTTCCGATTCCCTCGCGCTCACTGATAGGAGCATCGTTACTACAAGCAGCCTTGATTTCGAGGGCAAAGAAACAAAACTTACAAAATCCGAGGCGCGGAGCGAGAGCAGCCTTGAGTCCTCCGCACTCATCTCTGTAATGGACGTCATCATCACCTCAATCACATATTTTGTTTTTAACTTTCAGTAAAAGTAAAAAAAAAGAAAAAAAAAAAAGCCTTTTTAATAAGACTGAATGATACATTGTCTCCTTATGTAACGAGGCTGATAATCACTAGTGGGGGAGGAGGAGCACGGCGACGGCCGCGGAGTGGAAACTTCCAGCAGTCACAGGATAATAACAGCGTTACCAGAGACCAAGTGATACAACGCTGACATCGCAACGTAACCGATAATGGAGCCTGCATGCACCATATACACACGAGACGCCCGGGTTATACCGGCTGTACATATATAACATATAACAGGAGATGCCCAGGTTATACCGGCTGTACATATATAACTATATACAGGAGATGCCCAGGTTATACCAGCTGTACATATATAATTATATACAGGAGATGCCCAGGTTATACTAGCTGTACATATATAATTATATACACACAAGACGCCCGGGTTATACCGGCTGTACATATATAATTATATACAGGAGGTACCCAGGTTATACCGGCTGTACATATATAATTATATACAGGAGATACCCAGGTTATACCAGCTGTACATATATAATTATATACAGGAGATGCCCAGGTTATACCGGCTGTACATATATAATTATATACAGGAGACGCCCGGGTTATACCAGCTGTACATATATAATTATATACAGGAGATACCCAGGTTATACCGGCTGTACATATATAATTATATACAGGAGATACCCAGGTTATACCAGCTGTACATATATAATTATATACAGGAGATACCCAGGTTATACCGGCTGTACATATATAATTATATACAGGAGACGCCTGGGTTATACCGGCTGTACATATATAATTATATACAGGAGATACCCAGGTTATACCGGCTGTACATATATAATTATATACAGGAGACGCCCGGGTTATACCGGCTGTACATATATAATTATATACAGGAGATGTCCGGGTTATACCGGCTGTACATATATAATTATATACAGGAGACGCCCAGGTTATACCGGCTGTACATATATCATTATGTACAGGAGATGCCCAGGTTATACCAGCTGTACATATATAATTATATACAGGAGATACCCAGGTTATACCGGCTGTACATATATAATTATATACAGGAGACGCCCAGGTTATACCGGCTGTACATATATAATTATATACAGGAGACGCCCGGGTTATACCGGCTGTACATATATCATTATATACAGGAGATGCCCAGGTTATACCAGCTATACATATATAATTATATACAGGAGATGCCCAGGTTATACCGGCTGTACATATATCATTATATACAGGAGATGCCCAGGTTATACCAGCTGTACATATATAATTATATACAGGAGATACCCAGGTTATACCGGCTGTACATATATAATTATATACAGGAGATGCCCAGGTTATACCAGCTGTACATATATAATTATATACAGGAGATACACAGGTTATACCGGCTGTACATATATAATTATATACAGGAGATGCCCATGTTATACCGGCTGTACATATATAATTATATACAGGAGATGCCCGGGTTATACCAGCTGTACATATATAATTATATACAGGAGATGCCCGGGTTATACCGGCTGTACATATATAATTATATACAGGAGATGCCCAGGTTATACCGGCTGTACATATATAATTATATACAGGAGACACCCAGGTTATACCGGCTGTACATATATAATTATATACAGGAGATGCCCAGGTTATACCAGCTGTACATATATAATTATATACAGGAGATGCCCAGGTTATACCAGCAGTACATATATAATTATATACAGGAGATGCCCAGGTTATACCGGCTGTACATATATAATTATATACAGGAGACGCCCGGGTTATACCGGCTGTACATATATCATTATATACAGGAGATGCCCAGGTTATACCGGCTGTACATATATAATTATATACAGGAGATGCCCGGGTTATACCAGCTGTACATATATAATTATATACAGGAGACGCCCGGGTTATACCGGCTGTACATATATAATTATATACAGGAGATGCCCAGGTTATACCAGCTGTACATATATAATTATATACAGGACATGCCCAGGTTATACCAGCTGCACATATATAATTATATACAGGAGATGCCCAGGTTATACCAGCTGTACATATATAATTATATACAGAAGATGCCCAGGTTATACCGGCTGTACATATATAATTATATACAGGAGATGCCCAGGTTATACCAGCTGTACATATATAATTAGATGAATTACACCCAGGGTACTGAAGGAGATAGCAGAAGAAATTCTTGAACCACTGTCCATAATCTTTGAAAATTCTTGGAGAACAGGAGAAGTTCCAGAAGACTGGAGAAGAGCAAATGTTGTTCCTATCTTCAAAAAGGGGAAGAAGGTGGACCCAGGGAACTACAGGCCGGTGAGTCTGACTTCTATACCAGGAAAGATCTTTGAACAAATTATTAAAGAACATGTATGCAAGTACCTGGATAAGAATGAAGTGATTAAACAGAGTCAGCATGGGTTTGTAACTAATAAGTCATGTCAGACTAACTTAATTTCCTTCTATGACAGAATCACTGACTGGGTGGATCAGGGAAATGCTGTAGATATAGTATATCTTGACTTCAGCAAAGCATTTGACAAAGTATCTCACACAATCCTTATTGAAAAAATGACTAAGTATGGAATGGACAAGGCAACTGTTAGGTGGATTCATAACTGGCTTAGTGATCGGACCCAAAGAGTGGTTGTAAATGGCTGCACATCCAGTTGGAAGAATGTCTCAAGTGGGGTACCACAAGGCTCTGTTTTGGGCCCTGTATTGTTCAACATCTTTATCAATGATTTAGATGAAGGAATTGAGGGTAAACTGATCAAATTTGCTGATGACACAAAGCTAGGAGGGGTAGCTAATACTAGAGAAGAGAGAGAGAGGATTCAAAAAGATATACATAAACTGGAGCAGTGGGCAGCAACTAACAGAATGGATTTTAACAGGGAAAAATGCAAAGTACTACATCTGGGCAATAAAAATGAAAAAAGCATATACAAAATGGGAGGAATAGGGCTAAGTAACAGCACATGTGAAAAAGACTTGGGTATACTAATTGATCACAGACTTAACATGAGTCAACAGTGTGATGCAGCAGCAAAAAAGGCAAATGCAATTCTAGGATGTATCAACAGAAGCATACAGTCTAGATCACGTGAGGTCATTATTGCCCTCTACTCCTCTTTGGTCAGACCTCATCTGGAATACTGTGTCCAGTTTTGGGCACCACATTTTAAAAAAGACATCAACAAACTGGAGCAAGTTCAGAGAAGAGCGACCAGAATGGTGACCGGTCTGCAAACCATGTCCTATGAGGAACGGTTGCAGGATTTGGGAATGTTTAGCTTGCAAAAAAGAAGACTGAGAGGAGACTTAATAGCTGTCTACAAATATCTCAAGGGCTGTCACATTGTAGAAGGATCATCTTTATTCTCATTTGCACAAGGAAAGACTAGAAGCAATGGGATGAAACTGAATGGGAGGAGACACAGATTAGATATTAGAAAAAACTTTTTGACAGTTAGGGTGATCAATGACTGGAACAGGCTGCCACAAGAGGTGGTGAGTTCTCCTTCAATGGAAGTCTTCAAACAGAGGCTGGATAGACATCTGTCTGGGATGATTTAGAGAATCCTGCTTTGAGCAGGGGGTTGGACCAGAAGGCCAGGAGGTCCCTTCCAACTCTACCATTCTATGATTCTATGAATTATATACAGGAGATGCCCGGGTTATACCAGCTGTACATATATAATTATATACAGGAGATGCCCAGGTTATACCGGCTGTACATATATAATTATATACAGGAGATGCCCAGGTTATACCGGCTGTACATATATAATTATATACAGGAGATGCCCAGGTTATACCAGCTGTACATATATAATTATATACAGGAGATGCCCAGGTTATACCGGCTGTACATATATAATTATATACAGGAGATGCCCAGGTTATACCGGCTGTACATATATAATTTGTAGCGCCGGCGTCCCTGCCCTCTGCCAGGCAGGGACGCTGTTCCCCTGCGCCAGCGTCCTCTGCCAGGCAGGGACGTCGCCCCCCCTTACCCACGCTCGGCGTCCTCCTTCCGCCCTGCTGGGGTTGCGCGCTCCTTCCCTGCTGCTGGACTTAGGGCGCGCGCCCGCGCGCTCCCCCGCTCTTAAAGGGGCCGCGCGCATCTTTCAAAAAAGGTCCCCGGCCAATGCCGGAGGACTCCACCCTATATAAAGTACTCCCTCCTTAATGGAGGTGCCCGAGCAATGTTGTTGCACTGTTTACTCTGCTTCAGCCCTCAGGTTCCGTTACCAGTTACCTGCCTGTCTCCTGCCAGTTTGCTGTCTGCTACCTGTCCGCAAGCCTACCTGGAGGTTCGGCCGTCACCGGTGGTGACCATCGGCTATTCCAGAGAATCTCGCCTGCTCACTTGGGGGCGCTCATCTGCCATCTGCCTGCAGACCTACTCGGAGGTTCGGACGTCACATGCGGTGACCATCGTCTATTCCAGAGACTCTCGCCTGCTCACTTGGGGGCGTTCATCTGCCATCTGCCTGCAGACCTACCCGGAGGTTCGGACGTCACATGCGGTGACCATCGTCTATTCCAGAGACTCTCGCCTGCTCACTTGGGGGCGTTCATCTGTCATCTGCCTGCTAGCCTACCGGGAGGCTCCACCATCTCAGGTCGTATATACCTGTCCATCCAGAGACTGCCCCGGTCACTTGCCGTGACTACCTGCCTGTCTATCCAGAGACTGCCCCGGTCACTTGCCGTGACCTCTTTCCCGTCTGTCCAAAGACTGTCCCTGTCACTTGCCGTGACTTCCTGTCCGTCTCCCCGGGCGCCACCCGCTCCTTTACAAGGAAAGCCTCCTTGTATAATAAAGCTCAGAGGTTCCGCCTCCCTGACCGTTACAGTTTGCTCGGGCCATGGAACCCGGTGGCACCCAAACCCCTTCGCTCTCTGACCTGTGTCATGAACTGTCTCGTCAGAGGTCTCAACAGGAGTCCATCCTGGGTCATCTGCGGAATGTTAATTCCCGCCTGGACACCCTGACTACTTCACCAGCAACCACCACTGGCGCCATGACTCGCAATCCGGCAGTCCCGTTGCTTACCAATTCCGTGGTTTCCGTTCCTGGACCTCGACTTTCTGCTCCTCCATGGTTTGGAGGCGATCCTACTCTGGCTCGGGGTTTCATTAACCAGTGTACCCTGCATTTCGAACTCCTGGCTCACCAGTTTAACTCCTACCGGGCCAAAATTGCCTTCAATATGTCCCATCTCACCGGAGAGGCTCTGGCCTGGCTTAATCCTCTCTGGGAGAGAGAAGATCCTCTGGTGTCTGACCTGCCTGCTTTTCTCTCGGCCTTCCGGAAGGTATTCGACGAACCCGGACGGAAGACCTCCTCTGCATCATCTCTGTTGCGTCTCCATCAGGGAAGTCTCACCGTGGGGCAATATGCCATACGGTTCCGTACCCTTGCCTTGGAGCTGGCCTGGGATAATGATGCTCTGATATCTGTCTTCTGGGAGGGTCTGTCCGGCCGTATTAAAGATGAACTTGCCGGTCGAGACATTCCAACCTCTCTCGATGACCTAATAACTCTGGCTAATCGAATTGATCTACGTGTAAGGTTCTTTGTACATGTTCTTGAAACTCAGTTTTTCCGTCAGCCATTTTGCTTTCTGTCTTGCTGCAGCTATCTTGCCCTCAGTCAATATGGAGTTTCCAGCTTTCATGTTCCCGCCCTGATTCTCTCCCTCTTGCTTCTTAAGCAGCCACAGCTGAGCAATCAGTGCTTCAGAATCAAGCCTGCAGTGAGCCTGTGACCTGACTCCTGGAAGCCTTGGACTTTGTACTCCAGCTATTCCCTACTGAGGAACTTTGGAACACTTGTGGACTCTGGAACCCTGCTCTTTGAAAGATCCACGTTTGCATGGACTTACGGTAACAGAGAAGAAGATCCTGAACCTGTTGTGGAGAGTGATTGCTGAGCTTAAGTTACTCTGGCCTGCTGTGTCTCCTGATTCTGTATCTGCAAACTGTGTGACTATTTTTGCCACTTGTATGAAGTAATACAAGACCTTCTATATCAAACCTGTGTCTCATGTGTTTTCATCGCACCCAAGCACAAGACGCTATATGAACTGTACTACATACATTACAAGATTCTGAAGCCAAAACGTTAGTGTCTGCTGGGTCTGGGAAGGCTGTGTCTGCTGTAACTGTGGATATCAGATGTCCGGTTGTACTTTCTGTGATGATAGTGGTTGTGACTTCTCACAACCATTCCAGGTGAGCAATTCCATTTATTTTTTTTTCCTCTGCAGTGTTACCACAGGTAAACACTATTGTTTTTTTTTTTCTTTTCTCTTTCTCTCTTCTCCTTCCAGTACTCCTGTCTTAAGAGATCTGGAAGATGGAGGCCCGCATAAAGGAACTTTGCGGAGTGACTGATAATATCCTTGCAGATTTACAGTCTATAAAGACCCGTTTTGCAAATCTACAAGACCTCACTAATCACAATTTGCAGGTGTTTGGACAGACTACCCAGGATTTGCGAGCCAGGATTGAGGTTCTAGAGGAGCGAGTCCAGGCTCCTGCCGTAGCCCCGAGTTCTGGGATTCCCAAGTTGCCCCCTTTTCGTTTTGGCGGTGAACGTGAGAAATTCAGGGGATTTATTAACCAATGCAATCTTTTTTTTTCTGCACATGCTTCACAATTTCCCACTGAACGATCTAAAGTACTTACTATAATTATGTTGCTTACCAACAAAGCTTTAATGTGGGCAAACCCTCTGATTGAGACTGAGGATGAATGTTTGGATCATCTTGATGCTTTCATTTCAGCCATGGGGCAGGTGTTTGATGACCCCAATCGAGGTGCAACAGCTGAAGCAGCCATGTTAACTTTGCGCCAAGGTAAGCGCTCGGTAGCCGAATATGCCTTGGATTTCAGGAGATGGGCCCTTGATACCACTTGGGACAGTTCCGCCAAAAAATCTATTTTTCGAAAAGGGTTGTCTCCACTGATTAAGGACGAACTTGCTCGTGCCCACCCTCCCACTGCGTTAGGTGACTTTATTAACTACTGCATCCGTATTGATGCTCGTCTGACTGAACGCAGGCAAGAAAGATGGTTCGAAAGCAATCACACTAACCTTTTCCTCCCCAGCTAAGGAACCTTTGAGTAGGATCACACGGGAACCTGAACCTGAACCCATGCAGGTGGACTCTTTACAACGACGGGTTAGTGATGCACGCAAAGAACATCGTTTTAAGGAAAATCTATGTTTCTATTGTGGTAAGTCAGGGCACTTCATTATAAACTGCCCAGCCGTTCTCGTAGGACTACTGCAGCACTCATTCACTGTGAGTGTTGCGAGAGGAGATCTGTCAGGTCCGAGCCTCAGTGTAATGTATGTAGTACAGTTCATATAGCGTCTTGTGCTTGGGTGCGATGAAAATACATGAGACACAGGTTTGATATAGAAAGTCTTGTATTACTTCATACAAGTTGGCAAAAATAGTCACACAGTTTGCAGACACAGAAGCAGGAGACACAGCAGGCCAGAGTAATCTAAGCTCAGCAATCACTCTCCACAACAGGTTCAGGATCTTCTTCTCTGTTACCGTAAGTCCATGCAAACGTGGGTCTTTCAAAGAGCAGGGTTCAGAGTCCACAAGTGCTTCAGAGTTCCTCAGTAGGAATAGCTGGAGTACAAGGTCCAAGGCTTTAGGAGTCAGGTCACAGGTTCACTGCAGGCTAGATTCTGAAGCACTGATTGCTCAGCTGTGGCTGCTTAAGAAGCAAAAGGAGAGAATCAGGGCGGGAACATGCAAGCTGGAAACTCCATTTTGACTGAGGGCAAGATAGCTGCAGCAAGACAGAAAGTAAAATGGCTGACGAACAAACTGAGTTTCAGGAACATGTACACAGAACCTTACATTACTCCCCCTTAGGGACAACCTCCGGATGACCTCAGGCCAGGCTTGTGTGGGTACCTCTGATGAAACTGACGGAGCAAGCGAGGAGCATTAACGTTATTGACTGGTTCCCATGAGTTGTCCTCCACTGGGTAGCCCTGCCATTTAATCAGATATTGTAACTGATTTCTATACAACCTGGAATCTAAAATCCTTTCCACCACAAATTCTTCCTGACCATCGACTAGCACTGGGTCAGGGCAAGGAGAAGAACGTCCAGGAAACGTATTGGGTGTCGCAGCCTTTAGTAGGGATACATGAAAGACAGGGTGAATTCTCATAGTTCTGGGCAGTTGAAGACGACAAGCAACGGCACTTATAATTTTACTGATTTTATAGGGTCCAATGTACTTATGTCCCAACTTAGACGATGGAATCCTTAACTTAAGATTTCTGGTTGACAGCCAGACCAAGTCTCCTACCTTGAAAGCTGGTGCAGGTTTACGAAATTTATCTGCTGCTTTCTTGTACCTTTCCTGAGCCGACTCCAGATTCTCCTTTAGAAGATCCATATTCTTCTGTAAAGACGTGATTCTTTCAGCCACTGCTGGTAAAGGCGTTTCTATGGGAAATCGTGGTAGAATGTTAGGATGATAACCTAGATTAGAGTAAAAAGGAGACTGCTTAGTGGAGGCACTCTGAGAGTTGTTATACGAGAACTCAGCTAATGGATGTAGATCCACCCAATCATCCTGTAGGTGGCAGATAAAGCAGCGGAGATACTGCTCCAGGGTTTGATTGGTTCGTTCGGTCTGTCCATTAGTCTGGGGATGAAAAGCAGAAGAAAGGTTTACTTTAATGTCCAATGCTGCACAGAAATTTTGCCAAAACCTAGAAGTGAATTGCACCCCTCGATCCGAAATAACCTCATCCGGTACTCCATGTAAGCGAAACACATCTTTAATCATCAAATCTGATGTCTGTTTTGCAGTGGGTAAGCCGACACAAGGGATAAAATGAGCTGCCTTTGTTAGACGGTCAACCACCACTAGAATGGTGTTCTTCCCTTGAGAGGTTGGTAACTCCACAATGAAGTCCATAGAAATGGATCCCCACGGGCGGGACGGGGTGGGAAGAGGCTGTAACAGACCAGTTGGTGAGGAGCAAGGTGTTTTGCATCTTGCACAGACTTCACATGAAGTGACATAGTTTAAAACATCATTCCTGCAAGTGGGCCACCAAAAGAAACGAGAGAGAAATTCCTGTGTCTTTAGAATTCCTCTATGCCCAGCTATCTTGGAATCGTGAATGAGTTGCAATACTCTCAATCTGACTGTTTCAGGAATATACAGGCGTTGTCCCTGAATCCACACACCATTCTTAAAGACAAGACTTACGTCCCTTGGGGGTTGTGCCAAAAAGGAATCCGCATGGTATGCTTCCTTGATGTCCTTAAGTAGGTCTTGATTATGAATTACTCCTAGGAATCTAGAGTCAGGAAGAATAGTCTTAGGAGGAGTAATTGGACGTGTCTCTGCTGAGTAAATCCTAGAGAGTGCATCAGCCTTTCCATTGCGCGATCCTGGTCTATAAGAAATGATAAAATTAAATTGGTTTAAGAAAAGATTCCAGCGAGCCTGGCGAGGAGTCAGGCACTTAGCCGACCTGATAAACTCAAGGTTACGATGGTCTGTCAGGACGACTATTTGCTGTGCAGCTCCCTGAAGAAGGTGTCTCCATTCTTTGAAGGCGGCAATAATGGCCAACAACTCTCTATTGCCCACATCGTAGTTCCTCTCAGCCGAAGACAACTGCTGGGAAAAGAAGGCACAGGGATGCAAGACATTCTTCTCACCTGTTCTCTGAGAGAGTATAGCTCCAACGGCACAGTCTGAAGCATCCACCTCTATTATGAAGGCAAGCTCGGGGTTGGGATGTACTAGGATAGGTGCAGTGGTAAATTTATCCTTTAGACGGGAAAATGCTTCCTGGGCTTGGGGAGTCCAGGAGAACCTAGACTCTTTCCGGGTAAGTTGGGTGATAGGTGACACTACCTCAGAGAAATTTCTAATGAAACGTCTATAGAAGTTGGCAAACCCGATGAAGCGCTGTACCTCCTTCACATTTCTAGGACTTGGCCAATCCTTGATGGCTTGGGTTTTGCTTCCATCCATACTAATTCCTTGTGTAGACAGTACATACCCCAGAAATTGAATTTCGGTCCTATGGAATTCACACTTTTCAAGTTTGATGTAAAGATGATTTTGTCTTAGACGTTCCAAGACCATTCTCACATGTCCATGATGTTCCTCTGTGGAGTTAGAAAAATTAGAATATCATCCAAATAAATTACCACGAATGTATCTAGGAGATCCCTGAAGATGTCATTCACCAAGTGTTGGAAAGTGGCTGGGGCGGTACTCAGACCAAAAGGCATAACTAGATATTCAAAGTGTCCATAGCGTGACCTGAATGCAGTCTTCCATTCATCCCCAGGTCTAATACGGACTAAGTTATAGGCCCCACGAAGATCTAGTTTAGAGAAAATTTTGGCATGTCGCACTCTCTCCAATAACTCAGGGATTAAAGGCAATGGATAACGGTTTCTAATAGTAACCTTATTGAGTTCCCTATAGTCTACGCATGGTCTCAGAGATCCATCTTTCTTCTTTACAAAGAAGATGGGTGCACCTGCAGGAGATGAAGAGGGGCGTATGAAGCCCTTGGCTAGATTTTCGTCTATGTAATCCTTTAAAGCCTTTAGCTCGGGCCCCGCCAGGGGGTAGATCTTACCAAAAGGTATCTCTGCTCCAGGCAATAATTCAATTGGACAATCATATGGACGGTGGAGGAGGAAGCTGGTCAGCGTTCTTCTTGTCACATAAATCCACATAGTCCTGGTATACAGCTGGTAGTTCAGGGACTGACATGGTTCCTTTAGGAACAGAGCAAGCTGAAACTTTTGGACTCATCTGTTTCTCTGGAAAGTGTAATTCCTTGGTCTCCCAGTTAATGGTAGGATTCTGAGCCTGCAGCCATGGTAGCCCTAGAATAATGGGAAAGTGGGGAGAAGAGATAAGCATAAAGGACAGTTTCTCTTGATGATCTTTACCCATAAGAACCCTCAAAGGCTCTGTTTCCTGATCCACTGGTCCAGAGGTCAGCAGGGAGCCATCCACAGTTTCCATCTGTACTGGAGTAGCCTTCTTCACTGAACGTATCCCCTGTTTCAGAGCAAAGGAGACATCCATAAAATTTCCACTTGCCCCTGAGTCGATCATAGCAGAGCTAGAGACCCAAGCTGAGTCAACCCAGAGTTTGATGGAAAGAAAGCAATGAGAATTGTTTTTCTTACAACTCAGCTGGGACACCGCTGAGGAAACTTGAAAAATGGCAGCGTTTACACAGTCAACGTCCTCAGAGGTAACGGAGTTTAAGTCCGAGAAATCAAGATCTGTTGCTGCAGATCTCTCTGGAGCCTGAGGCTCGGACCTGACAGATCCCCTCTCGCAACACTCACAATGAATGAGTGCTGCAGTAGTCTTACGAGAACGGCTGGGGCAGTTTATAATGAAGTGCCCTGACTTACCACAATAGAAACATAGATTCTCCTTAAAACAATGTTCCTTGCGTGCATCACTAACCCGTCGTTGTAAAGAGTCTACCTGCATGGGTTCAGGTTCAGGTTCCCGTGTAATCCTACTCAAAGGTTCCTTAGCTGGAGAGGAAGGTAGGAAAAGGTTAGTGCGATTGCTTTCGAACCATCTCTCTTGCCTGCGTTCAGTCAGACGAGTATCAATACGGATGCAGTAGTTAATAAAGTCACCTAACGCAGTGGGAGGGTCGGCACGAGCAAGTTCATCCTTAATCAGTGGAGATAAACCCTTTCGAAAAATAGATTTTTTGGCGGAACTGTCCCAGGTGGTATCAAGGGCCCATCTCCTGAAATCCAAGGCATATTCAGCTACCGAGTGCTTACCTTGGCGCAAAGCTAACATGGCTGCTTCAGCTGTTGCACCTCGATTGGGGTCATCAAACACCTGCCCCATGGCTGAAATAAAAGCATCAAGGTGATTCAAACAATCATCCTCAGTCTCAATCAGAGGGTTTGCCCACATCAAAGCCTTGTTGGTAAGCAACATAATTATAGTGAGCACCTTAGATCGTTCAGTGGGAAATTGTGAAGCATGTGCAGAAAAAAAAAGATTGCATTGATTAATAAATCCCCTGAATTTCTCACGTTCACCGCCAAAACGAAAAGGGGGCAACTTGGGAATCCCAGAACTCGGGGCTACGGCAGGAGCCTGGACTCGCTCTTCTAGAACCTCAATCCTGGCTCGCAAATCCTGGGCAGTCTGTCCAAACACTTGCAAATTGTGATTAGTGAGGTCCTGTAGGCTTGAAAAACGGGTCTTTATATTCTGCAAATCTGCAAGGATATTATCAGTCACTCCGCAAAGTTCCTTTATGCGGGCCTCCATTTTCCAGATCTTTTAAGACAGGAGTACTGGAAGAAGAGGAGAGGAGAAAAAAAAAACAATAGTGTTTACCTGTGGTAACACTGCAGAGAGAAAAAAAAATTAAGGGAACTGGTCACCTGGAATGGTTGTGAGAAGTCACAACCACTATCATCACAGAAAGTTTCAACCAGACATCTGATATCCACAGTTACAGCAGACAAAAAAAGAGAAAAAAAAAAACAATAGTGTTTACCTGTGGTAACACTGCAGAAAAAAAAACACTTAAGGGAATTGCTCACCTGGAATGGTTGTGAGAAGTCACAACCACTGTCATCACAGAAAGTACAACCGGACATCCGATATCCACAGTTACAGCAGACACAGCCTTTCCAGACCCAGCAGACACTAACGTTTGGCTTCAGAATCTTGTAATGTATGTAGTACAGTTCATATAGCGTCTTGTGCTTGGGTGCGATGAAAATACATGAAACACAGGTTTGATATAGAAAGTCTTGTATTACTTCATACAAGTTGGCAAAAATAGTCACACAGTTTGCAGACACAGAAGCAGGAGACACAGCAGGCCAGAGTAATCTAAGCTCAGCAGTCACTCTCCACAACAGGTTCAGGATCTTCTTCTCTGTTACCGTAAGTCCATGCAAACGTGGGTCTTTCAAAGAGCAGGGTTCAGAGTCCACAAGTGCTTCAGAGTTCCTCAGTAGGAATAGCTGGAGTACAAGGTCCAAGGCTTTAGGAGTCAGGTCACAGGTTCACTGCAGGCTAGATTCTGAAGCACTGATTGCTCAGCTGTGGCTGCTTAAGAAGCAAAAGGAGAGAATCAGGGCGGGAACATGCAAGCTGGAAACTCCATTTTGACTGAGGGCAAGATAGCTGCAGCAAGACAGAAAGTAAAATGGCTGACGAACAAACTGAGTTTCAGGAACATGTACACAGAACCTTACACTCAGGCTCCAGAGAGACCTGCAGCAACAGATATTGATTTCTCGGACTTAAACTCCGTTACTTCTGAGGACGATGACTGTGTAAACGCTGCAATTTTTCAAGTTTCCTCAGCGGTGTCCCAGCTGAGTTGTAAGAAAAACAATTCTCATTGCTTCCTTTCCATCAAACTCTGGGTTGACTCAGTCTGGGTGTCTAGCTCTGCTATGATCGACTCAGGAGCAAGTGGAAATTTTATGGATATCTCCTTTGCTCTGAAACGGGGGATACGTTCAGTGAAGAAGGCTACTCCAGTACAGATGGAAACTGTGGATGGCTCCCTGCTGACCTCTGGACCAGTGGATCAGGAAACGGAGCCTTTGAAGGTCCTTATGGGTAAAGATCATCAAGAGAAACTGTCCTTTATGCTTATCTCTTCTCCCCACTTTCCCATTATTCTAGGGCTACCATGGCTGCAGGCTCAGAATCCTACCATTAACTGGGAGACCAAGGAATTACACTTTCCAGAGAAAAAGATGAGTCCAGAAGTTTCAGCTTGCTCTGTTCCTAAAGGAACCATGTCAGTCCCTGAACTACCAGCTGTATACCAGGACTATGTGGATTTATGTGACAAGAAGAACGCTGACCAGCTTCCCCCTCACCGTCCATATGATTGTCCAATTGAATTATTGCCTGGAGCAGAGATACCTTTTGGTAAGATCTACCCCCTGGCGGGGCCCGAACTAAAGGCTTTAAAGGATTACATAGACGAAAATCTAGCTAAGGGCTTCATACGCCCCTCTTCATCTCCTGCAGGTGCACCCATCTTCTTTGTGAAAAAGAAAGATGGATCTCTGAGACCCTGCGTAGACTATAGGGAACTCAATAAGGTTACTATTAGAAACCGTTATCCTTTGCCTTTAATCCCTGAGTTATTGGAGAGAGTGCGGCATGCCAAAATTTTCTCTAAACTGGATCTCCGTGGGGCCTATAACTTGGTCCGTATTAGACCTGGGGATGAATGGAAGACTGCATTCAGGTCACGCTATGGACACTTTGAGTATCTAGTTATGCCTTTTGGTCTGAGTACCGCCCCAGCCACTTTTCAACACTTGGTGAATGACATCTTCAGGGATCTCCTAGATACATTCGTGGTGATTTATTTGGATGATATTCTAATTTTTTCTAACTCCACAGAGGAACATCATGGACATGTGAGAATGGTCTTGGAACGTCTAAGACGAAACCATCTTTACATCAAACTTGAAAAGTGTGAATTCCATAGGACCGAAATTCAATTTCTGGAGTATGTACTGTCTACACAAGGAATTAGTATGGATGGAAGCAAGACCCAAGCCATCAAGGATTGGCCAATTCCTAGAAATGTGAAGGAGGTGCAGCGCTTCATCGGGTTTGCCAACTTTTATAGACGTTTCATTAGGAATTTCTCTGAGGTAGTGTCACCTATCACCCAACTTACCCGGAAAGAGTCTAGGTTCTCCTGGACTCCCCAAGCCCAGGAAGCATTTTCCCGTCTAAAAGATAAATTTACCACCGCACCTATCTTAGTACATCCCAACCCCGAACTTGTCTTCATAATAGAGGTGGATGCTTCAGACTGTGCCGTTGGAGCTATACTCTCTCAGAGAACAGGTGAGAAGAATGTCTTGCATCCCTGTGCCTTCTTTTCCCAGCAGTTGTCTTCGGCTGAGAGGAACTACGATGTGGGCAATAGAGAATTGTTGGCCATTATTGCAGCCTTCAAAGAATGGAGACACCTTCTTCAGGGAGCTGCACAGCAAATAGTCATCCTGACAGACCATCGTAACCTTGAATTTATCAGGTCGGCTAAATGCCTGACTCCTCGCCAGGCTCGCTGGAATCTTTTCCTAAACCAATTTAATTTTATCATTTCTTATAGACCAGGATCGCGCAATGGAAAGGCTGATGCACTCTCTAGGATTCATTCAGCAGAGATCCGTCCACTTGCTCCTCCTAAGACTATTCTTCCTGACTCTAGATTCCTGGGAGTGATTCATAATCAAGACCTACTTAAGGACATCAAGGAAGCATACCATGCGGATTCCTTGTTGGCACAACCTCCAAGGGACGTAAGTCTTGTCTTTAAGAATGGTGTATGGATTCAGGGACAACGTCTGTATATTCCTGAAACAGTCAGATTGAGAGTATTGCAATTCATCCACGATTCCAAGATAGCTGGGCATAGAGGAATTCTAAAGACACAGGAATTTCTTTCTCGTTTCTTTTGGTGGCCCACATGCAGGAAAGATGTTTTGAACTATGTCACTTCATGTGAAGTCTGTGCAAGATGCAAAACACCTCGCTCCTCACCAACTGGTCTGTTACAACCTCTTCCCACCCCGTCCCGCCCGTGGGGATCCATTTCTATGGATTTCATTGTGGAGTTACCAGCCTCTCAAGGGAAGAACACCATTCTAGTGGTGGTTGATCGTTTAACAAAGGTAGCTCATTTTATCCCTTGTGTCGGCTTACCCACTGCAAAACAGACATCAGATTTGATGATTAAGAATGTGTTTCGTTTACATGGAGTACCGGATGAGGTTATTTCGGATCGAGGGGTGCAATTCACTTCAAGGTTTTGGCAGAATTTCTGTGCCGCATTGGACATTAAAGTAAACCTTTCTTCTGCTTTTCATCCCCAGACTAATGGACAGACCGAACGAACCAATCAAACCCTGGAGCAGTATCTTCGCTGCTTTATCTGCCACCTACAGGATGATTGGGTGGATCTACTTCCATTGGCTGAGTTCTCTTATAACAACTCTCAGAGCGCCTCCACTAAGCAGTCTCCTTTTTACTCTAATCTAGGTTATCATCCTAACATTCTTCCACGATTTCCCATAGAAACACCTTTGCCAGCAGTGGCTGAAAGAATCACGTCTTTACAGAAGAATATGGATCTTCTAAAGGAGAATCTGGAATTGGCTCAGGAAAGGTACAAGAAAGCAGCAGATAAATTTCGTAAACCTGCACCAGCTTTCAAGGTAGGGGACCTGGTCTGGCTGTCAACCAGAAATCTTAAGTTAAGGATTCCATCGTCTAAGTTGGGACATAAGTACATTGGACCCTATAAAATCAGTAAAATTATAAGTGCCGTTGCTTGTCGTCTTCAACTGCCCAGAACTATGAGAATCCACCCTGTCTTTCATGTATCCCTACTAAAGGCTGCAACACCCAATACGTTTCCTGGACGTTCTTCTCCTTGCCCTGACCCAGTGCTAGTCGATGGTCAGGAAGAATTTGTGGTGGAAAGGATTTTAGATTCCAGGTTGTATAGAAATCAGTTACAATATCTGATTAAATGGCAGGGCTACCCAGTGGAGGACAACTCATGGGAACCAGTCAATAACGTTAATGCTCCTCGTTTGCTCCGCCAGTTTCATCAGAGGTACCCAGACAAGCCTGGTCTGAGGCCATCCGGAGGTTGTCCCTAAGGGGGGAGTAATGTAAGGTTCTTTGTACATGTTCTTGAAACTCAGTTTTTCCGTCAGCCATTTTGCTTTCTGTCTTGCTGCAGCTATCTTGCCCTCAGTCAATATGGAGTTTCCAGCTTTCATGTTCCCGCCCTGATTCTCTCCCTCTTGCTTCTTAAGCAGCCACAGCTGAGCAATCAGTGCTTCAGAATCAAGCCTGCAGTGAGCCTGTGACCTGACTCCTGGAAGCCTTGGACTTTGTACTCCAGCTATTCCCTACTGAGGAACTTTGGAACACTTGTGGACTCTGGAACCCTGCTCTTTGAAAGATCCACGTTTGCATGGACTTACGGTAACAGAGAAGAAGATCCTGAACCTGTTGTGGAGAGTGATTGCTGAGCTTAAGTTACTCTGGCCTGCTGTGTCTCCTGATTCTGTATCTGCAAACTGTGTGACTATTTTTGCCACTTGTATGAAGTAATACAAGACCTTCTATATCAAACCTGTGTCTCCTGTGTTTTCATCGCACCCAAGCACAAGACGCTATATGAACTGTACTACATACATTACACTACGGTTCCAGGAACGCGCCACAGAGGTCACCCGTGAGAGAAGGTTTCCTCGTCTAGCTCCTTCTTTTCAGAGACCTGTAACTCCTTCCGCTTCTCCCCAGGTACACACTTCTGAGCCTATGCAGGTCGACCAGACCAAGATGGTCAAAGCCCGTCAGGACTTACGCCGTGCCAAGGGGAGTTGCTTCTACTGTGGCAGTAAGGAGCACCGGATCCGTACCTGTCCGGAGAGGTCGGGAAACGCCTGTGTCTAGGTTCGCTCGGAGAGGTCAACCTAGACAAGAATAAATCCTCTTCATCTCTGCTGCTGTCAGTCTCAATTTTCCTCGGTGAGAACCGTCATTTCGAACAAGCCCAACTTGATTCTGGAGCAGCCGGGAATCTTGTTTCACAGGCTCTAGTAGAGAAATATCGCATTCCTACCAAACATCTGGTTGAACCAGTATCTGTTGCTGCTGTGGACGGGGGTCTCCTACCACGTCCCATCCAACTTATCACTGAAGCCATAACCCTGCAGGTGGGAATGTTGCATTCTGAGAGCATCTCGTTTCATGTCCTGCCTGGACTCTCTCATGCTTTCTTATTAGGTCTACCTTGGCTCCAAAAGCATGCACCCGTGCTCGACTGGCAGACCGGAGAGATCCTTCGCTGGGGACAGGACTATCATAAAACGTGTTTGGTTCCTGTTCATCCCGTCCGTCCTTCTCCTACACCAACTAATCTACCAGGGCTCCCGATTCCATATTGGTCATTCGCTGATGTCTTTAATAAAAAGGAGGCAGAGACATTACCCCCTCACAGACCTTATGATTGCCCGATCGACCTGCTACCCGGTACTACGCCTCCCCGTGGGCGTATTTACCCATTGTCAGCTGCTGAGACCAGGTCGATGTCCGAATATATCGAGGAGAATTTGGCCAAGGGATTCATCCGGAAATCTACCTCCCCAGCGGGAGCAGGTTTCTTCTTCGTAAAAAAGAAAGACGGCTCTCTCCGTCCCTGTATTGGCTACAGAGGCCTAAACCTGATCACGGTGAAGAATAAGTACCCTCTTCCGCTCATTCCCGAATTGTTTGATCGTCTGAGGGGGGCTAGAATCTTCACCAAACTGGATCTTCGTGGAGCATATAACCTAGTCCGTATCCGTCGGGGAGATGAATGGAAGACGGCATTCAACACCCGGGACGGCCACTATGAGTATTTGGTGATGCCCTTTGGTCTCTGTAATGCTCCTGTAGTCTTTCAGGAGTTGATCAATGACATCTTCCGGGACCTGCTCTACTCCTGCGTTGTGGTGTACCTAGACGACATCTTGGTCTTCTCTCCGGATCTCCAGTCTCACCGGAGGGATGTTCGTCAGGTTCTGCTCAGGCTTAGGCAGAATCACCTTTTCGCCAAATATGAGAAGTGTCTCTTTGAGCAGACCTCGCTTCCGTTTTTGGGTTACATCATTTCTCAGACTGGCCTAAGAATGGATCCGGAGAAACTATCTGCCATCGAGAAATGGCCCCGACCGGAGGGATTGAAGGCCATTCAGCGGTTCCTAGGATTCGCCAATTATTACCGCCTCTTCATACCACACTTCTCTTCCCGGACTGCTCCAATCTCCGCGCTCACCCGCAAGAATGCTAACCCCAAACAGTGGACACCCGAAGCAGAGGAGGCCTTTCTTTCCTTAAAACAGGCCTTCTCTTCCGCTCCAGTGCTGCATCGCCCGGACGGCAACAAGCAGTTCTTCCTGGAGGTGGACGCTTCCTCTTCTGGAGCCGGAGCGGTACTGACTCAAAAGTCTTCTTCCGGGAGGATGGTATCTTGCGGCTTCTTCTCAAAACTCTTCTCCTCTTCTGAGCGCAATTATTCCATAGGAGACCGAGAGTTATTGGCCATCAAGCTGGCATTGGAGGAGTGGCGTTACCTACTCGAGGGGGCTCTTCATCCGGTAATCATTTACACTGACCACAAGAATCTGGCTTACCTCCAGCATGCCCAGAGATTTAACCCTCGCCAAGCCCGGTGGTCCTTGTTTTTTGCCCGCTTCGACTTTCTTTTACACTTTCGCCCGGCCGACAAGAACATCAAGGCGGATGCCTTGTCCCGGTCTTTCCTGGTGTCGGACCTCGAGGAGGAACCTAAACATATCATCGATCCCGCCAGAGTGATGCAGGTGGCTCCCGTGAGTCTAAATCGTCTCCCTTCTGGTAAGACGTTCGTATCGGTACCTGATCGGGAGAGGATCCTCCACTGGGGTCATTCGTCTAAACTAGCTGGCCACGCTGGTCAGAAAAAGACCCTCCAGCTCATTACCCGGCATTACTGGTGGCCTACCCTGCACAAGGATGTAATAGACTTTGTTTCTGCCTGTGCCTCCTGTGCCCGCAACAAAGTTCCGAGACACCTGCCTGCCGGCCGTCTTCTCCCGCTTCCTGTACCCGCTGCCCCCTGGCAGCATATAGCCATGGACTTCATAACGGATCTTCCCGTCTCTGCTGGTTGTACGGTCATTTGGGTGGTCGTTGACCGATTTTCCAAGATGGCTCACTTCATTCCCCTGCCAGGGCTTCCGTCTGCACCCGAGTTGGCTAAAGACTTTATCCGCCACATCTTCCGTCTTCATGGTCTGCCTCGTCACATTGTGTCGGATCGTGGGGTACAGTTCACCTCACGTTTCTGGAGAGCCACTTGTAAGTTGCTAGACGTCACCCTGGATTTCTCCTCCGCTTACCACCCACAGTCCAATGGTCAAGTCGAGCGAATCAATCAGATTCTGACCAGTTATCTCCGGCCCACCATTCTGACTGGGTGGATCTCCTGCCTTGGGCCGAATTTTCGTACAACAATCACGAGAGCGAATCTTCCTCCAAATCTCCGTTTCTTGTAGTCTTCGGTCAACATCCTCGGATCCCTGTACCTATTTCCATCTCTGTGGACAATCCAGCTGCGGAATCCCTGGTTAACGAATTCTCCTCCATATGGGAGAGTACCCGGTCCGCACTCATTCTGTCATCCGAGCGCATGAAGAGACATGCTGACAAGAAACGTCTGGATCCCCCTCAATTCCGTCCTGGGGATAAGGTCTGGCTCTCGTCCAAGTATGTTCGGCTCAAGATTCCTTCCTACAAGTTAGGTCCTCGGTTCATCGGTCCTCTGGAGATCATCAGTCAGATCAACCCAGTGTCCTATAAATTGAAACTCCCGGCCAATTTGCGGATTCCTAACTCCTTCCATGTATCTCTCCTCAAACCGGTGGTACTTAACTCTTTTGTCAAGTCTACAGGTACACCTCCTGCTCCACTGTCTGCTGAGAACGAATTTGAGGTAGAGAACATTTTGGCCACCAAAAGGGTAGGAAGAAAGACCTATTTTCTGGTGGATTGGAAGGGGTTTGGTCCTGAGGAGAGAACGTGGGAGCATCGGGAGAACATCCATGCCCCTCTCATCCTAGCTAAATTTCTTTCTGGCCTAAAAAAGGGGGGCCTAAAGGGGGGGGTACTGTAGCGCCGGCGTCCCAGCCCTTTGCCAGGCAGGGACGCTGTTCCCCTGCGCCAGGGTCTTCTGCCAGGCAGGGACGTCGCCCCCCTTACCCACGCTCGGCGTCCTCCTTCCGCCCTGCTGGGGTCGCGCGCTTCTTCCCTGCTGCTGGACTTAGGGCGCGCGCCCGCGCGCTCCCCCGCTCTTAAAGGGGCCGCGCGCATCTTTCAAAAAAGGTCCCCGGCCAATGCCGGAGGACTCCACCCTATATAAAGTACTCCCTCCTTAATGGAGGTGCCCGAGCAATGTTGTTGCACTGTTTACTCTGCTTCAGCCCTCAGGTTCCGTTACCAGTTACCTGCCTGTCTCCTGCCAGTTTGCTGTCTGCTACCTGTCCGCAAGCCTACCTGGAGGTTCGGCCGTCACCGGTGGTGACCATCGGCTATTCCAGAGAATCTCGCCTGCTCACTTGGGGGCGCTCATCTGCCATCTGCCTGCAGACCTACCCGGAGGTTCGGACGTCACATGCGGTGACCATCGTCTATTCCAGAGACTCTCGCCTGCTCACTTGGGGGCGTTCATCTGCCATCTGCCTGCAGACCTACCCGGAGGTTCGGACGTCACATGCGGTGACCATCGTCTATTCCAGAGACTCTCGCCTGCTCACTTGGGGGCGTTCATCTGTCATCTGCCTGCTAGCCTACCGGGAGGCTCCACCATCTCAGGTCGTATATACCTGTCCATCCAGAGACTGCCCCAGTCACTTGCCGTGACTACCTGCCTGTCTATCCAGAGACTGCCCCGGTCACTTGCCGTGACCTCTTTCCCGTCTGTCCAAAGACTGTCCCTGTCAGTTGCCGTGACTTCCTGTCCGTCTCCCCGGGCGCCACCCGCTCCTTTACAAGGAAAGCCTCCTTGTATAATAAAGCTCAGAGGTTCCGCCTCCCTGACCCGTTACATAATTATATACAGGAGATGCCCAGGTTATACCAGCTGTACATATATAATTATATACAGGAGATGCCCAGGTTATACCGGCTGTACATATATAATTATATACAGGAGATGCCCAGGTTATACCGGCTGTACATATATAATTATATACAGGAGACGCCCGGGTTATACCAGCTGTACATATATAATTATATACAGGAGACGCCCGGGTTATACCGGCTGTACATATATAATTATATACAGGAGATGCCCAGGTTATACCAGCTGTACATATTGTGAGACAGTGAGTGAATATGTGATGAATGGGGTGTACATTTCACCTAGGTATAAGGGAAATGTGTGGCTTTGTAAACCTAGTGGTAGAGAAAGGTCACTACACCTCACATTCAGCACACACTTGCAGCACAAGCCTGAAACTACTCAGGTCTTAATTAGGAGACCAGAAGTAGGTGTCTGCAAACACAATCTGAGAGCTAGTTTAGCCTGGACACAGGAAGGTGTCCTGGCACAAGAAACAGTCTCCAAGAGTGTTAGAGCTGTCTTTAGCCTGGACACAGAGAGGTGTCCTGGCACAAGGAAGCAGTCTCCAAGAGTGTTTGAGCTATCTCAGTTTGGGTGCAGGAAGGACCCCGGACACAGGAGTAGTCTCAGTGAGAATCCGTGTGAATAGCGGCTGAATAGGAGTGGATCTCTCTCAAGTCTGGACATGGAAGGTGCCTTCAGACACAAGGAGGAGTATCTGTGAAGCTCCATACTGGTAACATATGTGATATGTGTTGTTTTGGGCACAGACTGGTAGAGTCTGGGTCCCGGATAGAGAGGGCCATCTATCTAAGTGTAATTAGTGGCTAGACAAGCCCAGGTTTTCTGTTTATGCTTTGTTTTATCTGTTTGCTGTGGACTTTAATAAAGCTGGTTGCGGCCAGTTTTGCACCAGAACTGCTGTCTGAATGAACTGTTTTCATGCCATTCTGTCTACCCAGACAGCGATCCTAGAGCTAAACCCCCTGGAAATGTTACAATTGGCGGAGAATGCTGGGGCAGCGCAGTGGCTGATACAGTTAGTGCTGGAGTGTGCATGCGGCACAGTGGCGAGAGACAGCATTAAAGGTGAAGTCTATTGAAATAGCAGCAGAAAAAAAAAAAAAAAAGTGTGTCAGCAGAAACGTCTGTTTGGAGCAGTCTTGGAGAGACAGTGGCCCTGATAGGGTCTGCAGAGAGAAAATGTATGCACAGCAAAGCTGAACTTGTTGTGAAAATGACTGTGGAATGTGCAGCAGCAAAAGAAAAGTCTGTGGAGCAGTCTTAAAGAGACAGGAGCCCTAATAGACTTTGCAAAGAAAAAAAAAAAAAAAAGTGTCTGCACAGCAGAGCTGAATTTTTTTATGGAAAAGACTGTAGAGTGTGTATGTCTTGAGTGAAGACTGCCGTTGTTAAGACAGAGAAGTCTGACAGCATGGATGACAGCATGGAGGCGCTGTTTGAACAAATGGCACAAGTTAATGTGCAACATAAAACTGCCGTGGTTGAGACAGATAAGTCCGGCAGTATGAAGGAGCTCATTGAGTACCTGGTCCAGGCCCAGCGGACCATGGAGCTGCAGCACCAGCAGTGCATGCAGCAGTACCAGCAGCAAATCCTGCAGCAGCAGCAGGAGAATAACCGGGTGTTGGAGCAGATTGCAGCTCTCAGCACCTCGTCCCAGAGTAATGTTGTGAAGGCACCTGACTTGTCCGTTGTAAAGAAGGCGGTAAGACGGTCCCTGAAAAAGATGACACCTCGTGATGATGTGGAGGTATATCTCACTAGATTTGAGGAACTGGCAGAGAAGGAGAATCTGCCCCTATCTGAGTGGGCCATGATGGTCGCACCCTACCTGATTGGAGTGCCCCAGGTGGCCTATGCTGACCTGAGCGAGCAGAACAGCCAAGACTATGCCAAGCTGAAAGCGGAGATTCGTACCCGGCTGAGTGTTACGGTGACAGAACGGGCCAGGGGAGTTCGTGACTGGAGATACAGTTGGGAGTCTGCAGTCAGCAAACCTGATTATGGAGTGGAAAAGGTGATAGTGGACCGCTACACCCGAGCACGTCCTCCTGAGGTACAGCCGTCTGAGAGGTCGTCACTTCGGAGTTCCCGGACGCTGAACTCTCGCGGTAAGAGCGTTCCAGCTATAGGGGACATATGGGAGGGTGATCATTGTGGTGGACAGTGTTGGAGATGTCGTGAAATTGCAGCCAACTGTCCAATAGAGGGGGAGCCTATGTGCCGTGATGTTGGCAGGTCCCTCTCTCTCTGCGTAGAACCGGTGTGTGTGACCACTGCAGCCGAAGAGACTGGACCACAGGTGTTCCCGGTGGTTGTAAGTGAATGCCCAGCACAGGCCCTCTTAGACTCAGAGAGTCCAGTGACTTCCGTATGTGACTTTCCCCGATCTGAGGAGCTCTGGGAGAGAAATGTTTCTGATGGACAGTGTGATGAAGCTCCTATTGAGGGTGCGCAGTCCCGAGGGGCGGAACACAATGCTAGTGGGACGTTAAAATTATATGATAATAATAATGATGATGATGATGATAATGATGATGACCATGCTGATGCTGATGCTGATAATGATAGTGATGATGATCATGATAGTGATGATGATACTGATCATAGTCATGATAATGATATTGATAATAATGATGACTGTGATAGTGATGAAATTCCTTTGCAGGTGATGTTGGGAGACGAGGATGGTGGTTCTCGGGAACCGAGTGTCCCTGACTTGCCTGTGTCCTATGACCATTTTGAGAGTGAGCAGTGGCGAGACCCCTCTCTTAAAACGGCCCAGGAAAATAGGGATGTTCTAAATGAGGTTTCCCAAGAGCCTGGCTCTGAGGAGAGGTTTCTTCATGTTGCCATAAACACTGAAGTCCAGGGAGAGGTAGTGAGCCAGCTCCTAGCACCTGAGCTATATAGAAGTATAGTGCTGGGGTTGTCACATAGTCACATACTTGAGGGACCAGATGGTGAAGTTAATGTTGTGGATGACATGTTAACTAAGGTTCCAGATCAGGATGTGAATGAGAATGAATTGTATATTCCTGAAAGTGAGCGGGATGTGAATGAAAATGAATTATATAACCCTGACAGTGAGCCAGATGTGACTGAAGAAGTGGAGTATGGGATGGACGGTGGGGCTTCTGGGCATGTCTTGCCAGAAGAGCCTGAAAGTGGGGAACTGGAGAAAAGTGAAAAACCCCCTATACCTTCTGTGATAGTTGGTGACACATGGTCAGTGCACCAGGGACAGGAGGTACATGAGTTTCTGAGGAAGAGTCAGCAGAAGTGTTCTGATGTGTCTGGTCGTACTACTTTGGCCAGGCACTATATTGAATCTGAGCCCGGCCCTAAGGTCAAGATGAAACCGTGCAGGATACCCGAGGCCCACAGAGAGTATAGGCCTGGGAGGGTACAGGGTAGTGCGGATGCTTCAGATGAAGAGGAAGTTGATGTTGGCTATGACTCAGGTGACGATACAAATGACAGTGGTGGAGATGAAGCTGGTGAGGGCCATGACTGGTCCGGAGTTCACTGTCTCTGTTGGATTGTTGACCAGCCCTCCGGTCTGGATGGCCAGCCCTCCGGTCTGGAGAAGAGGGAGGGGATATGTGAGACAGTGAGTGAATATGTGATGAATGGGGTGTACATTTCACCTAGGTATAAGGGAAATGTGTGGCTTTGTAAACCTAGTGGTAGAGAAAGGTCACTACACCTCACATTCAGCACACACTTGCAGCACAAGCCTGAAACTACTCAGGTCTTAATTAGGAGACCAGAAGTAGGTGTCTGCAAACACAATCTGAGAGCTAGTTTAGCCTGGACACAGGAAGGTGTCCTGGCACAAGAAACAGTCTCCAAGAGTGTTAGAGCTGTCTTTAGCCTGGACACAGAGAGGTGTCCTGGCACAAGGAAGCAGTCTCCAAGAGTGTTAGAGCTGTCTTTAGCCTGGACACAGAGAGGTGTCCTGGCACAAGGAAGCAATCTCCAAGAGTGTTTGAGCTATCTCAGTTTGGGTGCAGGAAGGACCCCGGACATAGGAGTAGTCTCAGTGCGAATCCGTGTGAAGAGCGGCTGAATAGGAGTGGATCTCTCTCAAGTCTGGACATGGAAGGTGCCTTCAGACACAAGGAGGAGTATCTGTGAAGCTCCATACTGGTAACATATGTGATATGTGTTGTTTTGGGCACAGACTGGTAGAGTCTGGGTCCCGGATAGAGAGGGCCATCTATCTAAGTGTAATTAGAGGCTAGACAAGCCCAGGTTTTCTGTTTATGCTTTGTTTTAATCTGTTTGCTGTGGACTTTAATAAAGCTGGTTGCGGCCAGTTTTGCACCAGAACTGCTGTCTGAATGAATTGTTTTCATGCCATTCTGTCTACCCAGACAGCGATCCTAGAGCTAAACCCCTGGAAATGTTACAATTGGCGGAGAATGCTGGGGCAGCGCAGTGGCTGATACAGTTAGTGCTGGAGTGTGCATGCGGCACAGTGGCGAGAGACAGCATTAAAGGTGAAGTCTATTGAAATAGCAGCAGAAAAAAAAAAAAAAAGTGTGTCAGCAGAAACGTCTGTTTGGAGCAGTCTTGGAGAGACAGTGGCCCTGATAGGGTCTGCAGAGAGAAAATGTATGCACAGCAAAGCTGAACTTGTTGTGAAAATGACTGTGGAATGTGCAGCAGCAAAAGAAAAGTCTGTGGAGCAGTCTTAAAGAGACAGGAGCCCTAATAGACTTTGCAAAGAAAAAAAAAAAAAAAGTGTCTGCACAGCAGAGCTGAATTTTTTTATGGAAAAGACTGTAGAGTGTGTATGTCTTGTGTGAAGACTGCCGTTGTTAAGACAGAGAAGTCTGACAGCATGGATGACAGCATGGAGGCGCTGTTTGAACAAATGGCACAAGTTAATGTGCAACATAAAACTGCCGTGGTTGAGACAGATAAGTCCGGCAGTATGAAGGAGCTCATTGAGTACCTGGTCCAGGCCCAGCGGACCATGGAGCTGCAGCACCAGCAGTGCATGCAGCAGTACCAGCAGCAAATCCTGCAGCAGCAGCAGGAGAATAACCGGGTGTTGGAGCAGATTGCAGCTCTCAGCACCTCGTCCCAGAGTAATGTTGTGAAGGCACCTGACTTGTCCGTTGTAAAGAAGGCGGTAAGACGGTCCCTGAAAAAGATGACACCTCGTGATGATGTGGAGGTATATCTCACTAGATTTGAGGAACTGGCAGAGAAGGAGAATCTGCCCCTATCTGAGTGGGCCATGATGGTCGCCCCCCTACCTGATTGGAGTGCCCCAGGTGGCCTATGCTGACCTGAGCGAGCAGGACAGCCAAGACTATGCCAAGCTGAAAGCGGAGATTCGTACCCGGCTGGGTGTTACGGTGACAGCCCGTGCCAGGGGAGTTTGTGACTGGAGATACAGTTGGGAGTCTGCAGTCAGCAAACCTGATTATGGAGTGGAAAAGGTGATAGTGGACCGCTACACCCGAGCACGTCCTCCTGAGGTACAGCCGTCTGAGAGGTCGTCACTTCGGAGTTCCCGGAGGCTGAACTCTCGCGGTAAGAGCGTTCCAGCTATAGGGGACATATGGGAGGGTGATCATTGTGGTGGACAGTGTTGGAGATGTCGTAAAATTGCAGCCAACTGTCCAATAGAGGGGGAGCCTATGTGCCGTGATGTTGGCAGGTCCCTCTCTCTCTGCGTAGAACCGGTGTGTGTGACCACTGCAGCCGAAGAGACTGGACCACAGGTGTTCCCGGTGGTTGTAAGTGAATGCCCAGCACAGGCCCTCTTAGACTCAGAGAGTCCAGTGACTTCCGTATGTGACTTTCCCCGATCTGAGGAGCTCTGGGGGAGAAATGTTTCTGATGGACAGTGTGATGAAGCTCCTATTGAGGGTGCGCAGTCCCGAGGGGCGGAACACAATGCTAGTGGGACGTTAAAATTATATGATAATAATAATGATGATGATGATGATAATGATGATGACCATGATAATGCTGATGCTGATGCTGATAATGATAGTGATGATGATCATGATAGTGATGATGATACTGATCATAGTCATGATAATGATATTGATAATAATGATGACTGTGATAGTGATGAAATTCCTTTGCAGGTGATGTTGGGAGACGAGGATGGTGGTTCTCGGGAACCGAGTGTCCCTGACTTGCCTGTGTCCTATGACCATTTTGAGAGTGAGCAGTGGCGAGACCCCTCTCTTAAAACGGCCCAGGAAAATAGGGATGTTCTAAATGAGGTTTCCCAAGAGCCTGGCTCTGAGGAGAGGTTTCTTCATGTTGCCATAAACACTGAAGTCCAGGGAGAGGTAGTGAGCCAGCTCCTAGCACCTGAGCTATATAGAAGTATAGTGCTGGGGTTGTCACATAGTCACATACTTGAGGGACCAGATGGTGAAGTTAATGTTGTGGATGACATGTTAACTAAGGTTCCAGATCAGGATGTGAATGAGAATGAATTGTATATTCCTGAAAGTGAGCGGGATGTGAATGAAAATGAATTATATAACCCTGACAGTGAGCCAGATGTGACTGAAGAAGTGGAGTATGGGATGGACGGTGGGGCTTCTGGGCATGTCTTGCCAGAAGAGCCTGAAAGTGGGGAACTGGAGAAAAGTGAAAAACCCCCTATACCTTCTGTGATAGTTGGTGACACATGGTCAGTGCACCAGGGACAGGAGGTACATGAGTTTCTGAGGAAGAGTCAGCAGAAGTGTTCTGATGTGTCTGGTCATACTACTTTGGCCAGGCACTATATTGAATCTGAGCCCGGCCCTAAGGTCAAGATGAAACCGTGCAGGATACCCGAGGCCCGCAGAGAGTATAGGCCTGGGAGGGTACAGGGTAGTGCGGATGCTTCAGATGAAGAGGAAGTTGATGTTGGCTATGACTCAGGTGACGATACAAATGACAGTGGTGGAGATGAAGCTGGTGAGGGCCATGACTGGTCCGGAGTTCACTGTCTCTGTTGGATTGTTGACCAGCCCTCCGGTCTGGATGGCCAGCCCTCCGGTCTGGAGAAGAGGGAGGGGATATGTGAGACAGTGAGTGAATATGTGATGAATGGGGTGTACATTTCACCTAGGTATAAGGGAAATGTGTGGCTTTGTAAACCTAGTGGTAGAGAAAGGTCACTACACCTCACATTCAGCACACACTTGCAGTACAAGCCTGAAACTACTCAGGTCTTAATTAGGAGACCAGAAGTAGGTGTCTGCAAACACAATCTGAGAGCTAGTTTAGCCTGGACACAGGAAGGTGTCCTGGCACAAGAAACAGTCTCCAAGAGTGTTAGAGCTGTCTTTAGCCTGGACACAGAGAGGTGTCCTGGCACAAGGAAGCAGTCTCCAAGAGTGTTAGAGCTGTCTTTAGCCTGGACACAGAGAGGTGTCCTGGCACAAGGAAGCAGTCTCCAAGAGTGTTTGAGCTATCTCAGTTTGGGTGCAGGAAGGACCCCGGACATAGGAGTAGTCTCAGTGCGAATCCGTGTGAAGAGCGGCTGAATAGGAGTGGATCTCTCTCAAGTCTGGACATGGAAGGTGCCTTCAGACACAAGGAGGAGTATCTGTGAAGCTCCATACTGGTAACATATGTGATATGTGTTGTTTTGGGCACAGACTGGTAGAGTCTGGGTCCGGGATAGAGAGGGCCATCTATCTAAGTGTAATTAGAGGCTAGACAAGCCCAGGTTTTCTGTTTATGCTTTGTTTTAATCTGTTTGCTGTGGACTTTAATAAAGCTGGTTGCGGCCAGTTTTGCACCAGAACTGCTGTCTGAATGAATTGTTTTCATGCCATTCTGTCTACCCAGACAGCGATCCTAGAGCTATATCCCCTGAAATGCTACAATATATAATTATATACAGGAGATACCCAGGTTATACCGGCTGTACATATATAATTATATACAGGAGATGCCCATGTTATACCGGCTGTACATATATAATTATATAAAGGAGATGCCCGGGTTATACCAGCTGTACATATATAATTATATACAGGAGATGCCCGGGTTATACCGGCTGTACATATATAATTATATACAGGAGATGCCCAGGTTATACCGGCTGTACATATATAATTATATACAGGAGACGCCCAGGTTATACCGGCTGTACATATATAATTATATACAGGAGATGCCCAGGTTATACCAGCTGTACATATATAATTATATACAGGAGATGCCCGGGTTATACCAGCAGTACATATATAATTATATACAGGAGACGCCCGGGTTATACCGGCTGTACATATATCATTATATACAGGAGACGCCCAGGTTATACCGGCTGTACATATATAATTATATACAGGAGACGCCCGGGTTATACCGGCTGTACATATATCATTATATACAGGAGATGCCCAGGTTATACCGGCTGTACATATATAATTATATACAGGAGATGCCCGGGTTATACCAGCTGTACATATATAATTATATACAGGAGACGCCCGGGTTATACCGGCTGTACATATATGATTATATACAGGAGATGCCCAGGTTATACCAGCTGTACATATATAATTATATACAGGAGATGCCCAGGTTATACCAGCTGCACATATATAATTATATACAGGAGATGCCCAGGTTATACCAGCTGTACATATATAATTATATACAGAAGATGCCCAGGTTATACCGGCTGTACATATATAATTATATACAGGAGATGCCCAGGTTATACCAGCTGTACATATATAATTATATACAGGAGATGCCCGGGTTATACCAGCTGTACATATATAATTGTTCTGAATGGGTTTGAGATGAGTTCTGAGCAGAGGCTCCCTCTGGTGGTTACAAGCGGTGCTAGTGAAGATTGTGAGGACTGGGAATCAGGTGTTACTGACTGGTCTTATATAAGGGAGTCATTTTCCCATCAGGGTTGCCGGTGATCAATTGTTCTGGTCTGAATCTTTCATTCCAGTTTCCCTTGTAGCCTGCTGTGTCGTGTCTGCATCTCCTGCTAACAGATAAGACTTTTTCTTCTTTTGTGTTTGTGCTATATTTTTGCATTTTGTCCTGCACTTCTTTGGGGGCCTTCAGGGTCCCCTCCGGGGGCTTCTGCCCTCTCAGTTTAGTTCAGCCACTGAGTTTTGTTCTTTTGCTTTTTCCAGTTTTTTCAGTGGCTGCTGTTTTGATTTTGTTACACAGAGAGCTAATTTAGGTGGTAGAGGTCGTGTGATCTCAGGTGATTTTGAAATTAGTAGAGTTGGTGCTTTTCAGGGTTTTCTGGGATTGCAGTAAGTACCCTTCCTGTCCTTTTCTATTTAGATAGTTTGGGCCCCAGCGTTTGCTCATACTATTTTCTTTCTGTGTCAGTATTTCCTCTTGTCTAACCGCCATTACATGTTTGGGGGCTTTCTATTATCTTTGGGGTTCTGCTCCGGGGCAGATAGCTTTCCTATTTCTATCTTTAGGTGTAGTTAGTTTCTCAGGCTGTGACGAGGCGTCTAGGACCAACGTAGGAACGCTCCACGGCTGCCTCTAGTTGTGGTGGTTAGTCAGGGTACTGCAATCCCATAGATTCCAACTGCTCTGGTGTATTGCCTTTTTTACCTGCACTCCTCAGCTACCGAAACATAACAGTATCACCGGCCTAAAAATTGAAAATTGTATGGTACTCACAGAAGGGAAAAAATATTGTGAAAGAAAAAAGGTTGTCAGAGTTGTCAGAGATATTTTTCTGTTTGTTGCATTTTTTTTTTTTTTTCCTCTGTATCTCTGGGTGCTGGGGAGGATCTTTTCTCCCAATGGAGTTTGCACGGTTGTCTGGCCGTGTGGATCAGCTTGCCACTGAGGTTCAGAGTATTGCTGCATATCTTGCTAGGTTGCCTGTTGTGGAACCTAGGATTCCCATGCCAGATTTGTTTTTAGGGGATCGAGCTAAGTTTCAGAATTTCAAAAATAATTGTAAATTGTTTTTTGCCTTAAAATCTAAGTCCTCAGGAAACGCAGCGCAGCAGGTTCAAATTATCATCTCTCTCTGCGCGGCGATCCTCAGGATTGGGCTTTTTCCCTGATACCTGGGGATCCTGTTTTGAGTGATGTTGATGCGTTTTTTCAGGCTTTGGGGTTATTGTACGATGAGCCTAATGTCACTGATCAAGCTGAGAAAGCCTTGTTGGCATTGAATCAGGGGCTTGATGACGCTGAGTTATACTGTCAGAGATTCCGTAGGTGGGCAGTCCTGACCAAGTGGAATGACGACGCTTTGGCGGCCCTTTTCCGGAAGGGTCTGTCAGATAATGTAAAGGATGTTATGGTGGGATTCCCTGTCCCCTCTGGTCTCAATGATTCTATGTCATTAGCGATTCAAATTGACAGACGTTTGCGTGAGCGGAGAAGTATGCGTGGAATGGTGTTGCCTTGTGAACCAGCTTCTGAACCCATGCAGTGTGATAGAGTGGTGTCTGGGGCACAGCGTCATGAGTTTCGAAAGCGCAATGGGTTATGTTTCTACTGTGGTGATGCCTCTCATGCTATTTCAGTCTGCCCTAAGCGGGGAAGACGTTTTGCACGCTCAGTTGTCTTGGGTAGTGTTCAGACTAAGTTTTTATTAACTGTCACTCTGATATGCTCTCTGTCCTCATTTTCTGCTCAGGCTTTCGTTGATTCTGGAGCAGCTATTAACCTGATGGATTATGATTTTGCTAAACGTTGTGGGTTTCCCTTGATACCCCTACAGAAGTCTATTCCCCTACTGGGGATCTATTCTACCCCTTTGGCTGAGAATAAACCCCAGTTTTCTACTCAGGTGATAATGAGGGTTGAACCTGATCACCAGGAGTGCTGCAAATTTTTGGTTCTATATAATCTGCATGACATTATCGTGCTGGGTTTCCCTTGGTTACAGTCTCATAATCCTGTTTTGGATTGGAAATCTGTGTCTGTAACCAGTTGGGGCTGCCAATGTGTTAATACCAACACTCCTGTTTTTTCTGCCTCCCCCCAGGCTCAGGATGTTCCTGACTTTTTGTTTGATTTTTCTGATGTGTTTAGCGAAAGTAAATCTGCATCCTTGCCTCCCCATAGGACCTATGACTGCGCTATTGAATTAGTGCCGGGTAGTAAATTCCCTAAAGGTCGCCTTTTTAACTTGTCTGTACCTGAACATGACGCTATGCGGTCTTATATCAAGGAATCATTGGAGAAGGGTCATATCAGACCATCCTCTTCACCCTTAGGTGCCGGTTTTTTCTTTGTGGCCAAAAAAGATGGTTCATTAAGGCCGTGTATTGATTATCGTCTCTTGAACAATATTACTGTGAAATATCAATACCCGTTACCCTTGATTTCTGACCTGTTTTCCAGGGTGAAAAACGCTACTTGGTTTACCAAGCTTGACCTCAGGGGGGCGTATAACCTTATTCGCATTAAGCACGGGGATGAATGGAAGACGGCATTCAATACCCCTGAGGGGCATTTTGAGTATCTTGTGATGCCCTTTGGGCTCACTAATGCTCCTTCTGTCTTCCAGTCCTTCATGAATGACATTTTCAGGGATTTTGTGGATAAATTTCTGATTGTTTATTTGGATGATATCTTGATTTTTTCTAATGACTGGGACTCTCATGTGAAACATGTTCGAACTGTATTCCAGATTTTGAGAGAGAATGCTCTGTATGTGAAGGGATCAAAGTGTCTTTTTGGCGTACAGAGGATCTCATTTCTGGGATTCATTTTGTCCCCATCTGTTATTGAAATGGACCCGGTCAAGGTTCAGGCCATCTGTGATTGGGTCCAACCTACTTCATTAAAGGCTCTTCAGAGATTTTTGGGTTTTGCCAATTTTTATCGTAAATTTATTGGTAATTTCTCGGTTATTGTTAAACCATTAACTGATTTGACCAGAAAGGGTTCTGATGTGGTGAATTGGCCTCCTGAGGCAGTCTCTGTGTTTCAGGAACTTAAGCAGAGATTCACTTCTGCTCCTGTTCTACGGCAGCCTGATGTTTCTCTGCCATTTCAGGTGGAGGTTGATGCCTCTGAAATTGGGGCAGGTGCCGTTTTGTCCCAAAAAGATCCAGAGACCTCTAAAAGTAACCCTTGTGCCTTTTTCTCTCGAAAATTTTCTCCTACTGAACGTAATTATGACGTGGGTAATCGGGAGTTATTGGCCATGAAGTGGGCTTTTGAAGAGTGGAGACATTGGCTGGAGGGAGCCAAACATCAGGTGGTGGTCCTTACGGACCATAAGAATCTGGTCTATCTGGAATCTGCCAAGCGACTCAATCCTAGACAGGCCAGGTGGGCCTTGTTTTTCACACGTTTTAATTTTGTGGTTTCCTTTCTTCCTGGTTCTAAGAATGTTAAGGCGGATGCCCTCTCGAGGAGTTTCCTTGCGGACTCTCCTGAGTTATCTGATCCTTCTGTTATTTTGAAAGAGGGTGTAGTTCTTTCCGCCATCTCGCCCAATTTGAGACTTGCTCTGGAGGGGTGTCAGGAGGATAGGCCCGAGCGCTGCCCTGTTGGAAAATTGTTTGTCCCGGACCAATGGAAAAAGAGTGTGATGTCTGAGATTCATTGTTCCGCATTGGCTGGGCATCCCGGAATTTTTGGTACCAGAGACTTGGTTAGTCGGTCCTTTTGGTGGCCTACCTTGTCTCGTGATGTCAGGGAATTTGTGCAGTCCTGCGGGACTTGCTCTCGCTCCAAGCCTTGCTCTCGCTCTAGTGGTTTGTTGATGCCATTGCCTGTGCCCAAGAGACCATGGACCCATATCTCTATGGATTTCATTTCCGATCTTCCTGTTTCTCAGAGAATGACCACCATCTGGGTAATTTGTGATAGGTTTTCCAAAATGATACATCTTGTGCCATTACCTAAGTTGCCTTCCTCCTCTGAATTGGTGCCGTTGTTCCTTCAGCACGTGGTTCGTTTACACGGCATTCCTGAGAACATTGTGTCTGACAGAGGAGTCCAGTTTGTTTCCAGATTTTGGAGGACTTTTTGTTCTAAACTGGGTGTTCAATTGTCTTTCTCCTCGGCATTTCATCCTCAGACCAATGGTCAAACTGAGAGAACAAACCAGACATTGGAGACTTATCTAAGATGCTTTGTGTCTGCTGATCAGGATGACTGGGTCTCTTTTTTGCCTTTGGCTGAGTTTGCTCTTAATAATAGGGCTAGCTCTGCCACTTTGATGTCTCCGTTTTTCTGTAATTCTGGGTTTCACCCTCGATTTTCTTCAGGACAGACGGAGGCTTCTGTCTGTCCAGGTGTTGACGCTGTTGTGGAGCGTATGCAACAGATTTGGGACCAGGTAGTGGAGAGGTTGTCCCTCTCTCAGGAGAAGGCCCAGCGGTTTGCTAACCGGCATAGGACTGATGGTCCTCGGTTTAAAGTGGGGGACTTGGTCTGGTTGTCCTCAAGGAATATTCCTATGAGAGTAGCATCTCCTAAATTTAAGCCTAGGTTCATTGGACCTTATAAGATCATGGAGATTATTAATCCTGTTTCTTTTCGTTTGCTTCTTCCAGGGACATTTAAGATCCATAACGTGTTCCACAAGTCCTTGTTGAAGAGGTTTGTTGAGCCAGTGGTTCCTGCTGCTGTGCCTCCTGACCCTGTTTTGGTTGAGGGCAATCTGGAGTATGTGGTTGAGAAAATATTGGATTCTCTTTTTTCTAGACGGAAACTCCAGTATTTGGTTAAATGGAGAGGTTATGGTCAGGAGGACAATTCTTGGGTGTTTGTGTAATGTATGTAGTACAGTTCATATAGCGTCTTGTGCTTGGGTGCGATGAAAACACAGGAGTCACAGGTTTGATATAGAAAAGTCCTGTATTACTTCATACAAGTTGGCAGAAATAGTCACACAGTTTGCAGACACAGAAACAGGAGACACAGCAGGCCAGAGTAATCCAAGCTCAGCAATCACTCTCCAATACAGATTCAGGATCTTCTTCTCTGTTACCGTAAGTCCATGCAAACGTGGGTCTTTCAAAGAGCAGGGTTCAGAGTCCACAAGTGCTTCAGAGTTCCTCAGTAGGAATAGCTGGAGTACAAGGTCCAAGGCTTACAGGAGTCAAGTCACAGGTTCACTGCAGGCTAGATTCTGAAGCACTGATTGCTCAGCTGTGGCTGCTTAAGAAGCAAAGGAGAGAATCAGGGCGGGAACATGCAAGCTGGAAACTCCATTTTGACTGAGGGCAAGATAGCTGCAGCAAGACAGAAAGTAAAATGGCTGACGAACAAACTGAGTTTCAGGAATATATACATAGAACCTTACATTACTCCCCCCTTAAGGACAACCTCCGGATGACCTCAGACCAGGCTTGTGTGGGTACCTCTGATGAAACTGACGGAGCAAGCGAGGAGCATTAACGTTATTGACCGGTTCCCATGAGTTGTCCTCCACTGGGTAGCCCTGCCATTTAATCAGATATTGTAACTGATTTCTATACAACCTGGAATCTAAAATCCTTTCCACCACAAATTCTTCCTGACCATCGACTAGCACTGGGTCAGGGCAAGGAGAGGAACGTCCAGGAAACGTATTGGGTGTCGCAGCCTTTAGTAGGGATACATGAAAGACAGGGTGGATTCTCATAGTTCTGGGCAGTTGAAGACGACAAGCAACGGCACTTATAATTTTACTGATTTTATAGGGTCCAATGTACTTATGTCCCAACTTAGACGATGGAATCCTTAACTTAAGATTTCTGGTTGACAGCCAGACCAAGTCTCCTACCTTGAAAGCTGGTGCAGGTTTACGAAATTTATCTGCTGCTTTCTTGTACCTTTCTTGAGCCGATTCCAGATTTTCCTTTAGAAGATCCATATTCTTCTGTAAAGACGTGATTCTTTCAGCCACTGCTGGTAAAGGCGTTTCTATTGGAAATCGTGGTAGAATGTTAGGATGATAACCTAGATTAGAATAAAAAGGAGACTGTTTAATGGAGGCACTCTGAGAGTTGTTATACGAGAACTCAGCTAATGGAAGTAGATCCACCCAATCATCCTGTAGGTGGCAGATAAAGCAGCGGAGATACTGCTCCAGGGTTTGATTGGTTCGTTCGGTCTGTCCATTAGTCTGGGGATGAAAAGCAGAAGAAAGGTTTACTTTAATGTCCAATGCTGCACAGAAATTTTGCCAAAACCTAGAAGTGAATTGCACCCCTCGATCCGAAATAACCTCATCCGGTACTCCATGTAAGCGAAACACATCTTTAATCATCAAATCTGATGTCTGTTTTGCAGTGGGTAAGCCGACACAAGGGATAAAATGAGCTGCCTTTGTTAGACGGTCAACCACCACTAGAATGGTGTTCTTCCCCTGAGAGGTTGGTAACTCCACAATGAAGTCCATAGAAATGGATCCCCACGGGCGGGACGGGGTGGGAAGAGGCTGTAACAGACCAGTTGGTGAGGAGCGAGGTGTTTTGCATCTTGCACAGACCTCACATGAAGTGACATAATTCAAAACATCCTTCCTGCAAGTGGGCCACCAAAGAAACGAGAAAGAAATTCCTGTGTCTTTAGAATTCCTCTATGCCCAGCTATCTTGGAATCATGAATGAGTTGCAATACTCTTAATCTGACTGTTTCAGGAATATACAGACGTTGTCCCTGAATCCACACACCATTCTTAAAGACAAGACTTACGTCCCTTGGGGGTTGTGCCAAAAAGGAATCCGCATGGTATGCTTCCTTGATGTCCTTAAGTAGGTCTTGATTATGAATTACTCCTAGGAATCTAGAGTCAGGAAGAATAGTCTTAGGAGGAGTAATTGGACGTGTCTCTGCTGAGTAAATCCTAGAGAGTGCATCAGCCTTTCCATTGCGCGATCCTGGTCTATAAGAGATGATAAAATTAAATTGGTTTAAGAAAATATTCCAGCGAGCCTGGCGAGGAGTCAGGCACTTAGCCGACCTGATAAACTCAAGGTTACGATGGTCTGTCAGGACGACTATTTGCTGTGCAGCTCCCTGAAGAAGGTGTCTCCATTCTTTGAAGGCGGCAATAATGGCCAACAACTCTCTATTGCCCACATCGTAGTTCCTCTCAGCCGAAGACAACTGCTGGGAAAAGAAGGCACAGGGATGCAAGACATTCTTCTCACCTGTTCTCTGAGAGAGTATAGCTCCAACGGCACAGTCTGAAGCATCCACCTCTATTATGAAGGCAAGCTCGGGGTTGGGATGTACTAGGATAGGTGCAGTGGTAAATTTATCTTTTAGACGGGAAAATGCTTCCTGGGCTTGGGGAGTCCAGGAAAACCTAGACTCTTTCCGGGTAAGTTGAGTGATAGGTGACACTACCTCAGAGAAATTTCTAATGAAACGTCTATAGAAGTTGGCAAACCCGATGAAGCGCTGTACCTCCTTCACATTTCTAGGACTTGGCCAATCCTTGATGGCTTGGGTTTTGCTTCCATCCATACTAATTCCTTGTGTAGACAGTACATACCCCAGAAATTGAATTTCGGTCCTATGGAATTCACACTTTTCAAGTTTGATGTAAAGATGATTTTGTCTTAGACGTTCCAAGACCATTCTCACATGTCCATGATGTTCCTCTGTGGAGTTAGAAAAAATTAGAATATCATCCAAATAAATCACCACGAATGTATCTAGGAGATCCCTGAAGATGTCATTCACCAAGTGTTGGAAAGTGGCTGGGGCGGTACTCAGACCAAAAGGCATAACTAGATATTCAAAGTGTCCATAGCGTGACCTGAATGCAGTCTTCCATTCATCCCAGGTCTAATACGGACTAAGTTATAGGCCCCACGAAGATCTAGTTTAGAAAAAATTTTGGCATGTCGCACTCTCTCCAATAACTCAGGGATTAAAGGCAATGGATAACGGTTTCTAATAGTAACCTTATTGAGTTCCCTATAGTCTACGCATGGTCTCAGAGATCCATCTTTCTTCTTTACAAAGAAGATGGGTGCACCTGCAGGAGATGAAGAGGGGCGTATGAAGCCCTTGGCTAGATTTTCATCTATGTAATCCTTTAAAGCCTTTAGCTCGGGCCCCGCCAGGGGGTAGATCTTACCAAAAGGTATCTCTGCTCCAGGCAATAATTCAATTGGACAATCATATGGACGGTGAGGAGGAAGCTGGTCAGCGTTCTTCTTGTCACATAAACCACATAGTCCTGGTATACAGCTGGTAGTTCAGGGACTGACATGATTCCTTTAGGAACAGAGCAAGCTGAAACTTTTGGACTCATCTGTTTCCCTGGAAAGTGTAATTCCTTGGTCTCCCAGTTAATGGTAGGATTCTGAGCCTGCAGCCATGGTAGCCCTAGAATAATGGGAAAGTGGGGAGAAGAGATAAGCATAAAGGACAGTTTCTCTTGATGATCTTTACCCATAAGAACCCTCAAAGGCTCTGTTTCCTGATCCACTGGTCCAGAGGTCAGCAGGGAGCCATCCACAGTTTCCATCTGTACTGGAGTAGCCTTCTTCACTGAACGTATTCCCTGTTTCAGAGCAAAGGAGACATCCATAAAATTTCCACTTGCCCCTGAGTCGATCATAGCAGAGCTAGACACCCAAGCTGAGTCAACCCAGAGTTTGATGGAAAGAAAGCAATGAGAATTGTCTTTCTTACAACTCAGCTGGGACACCGCTGAGGAAACTTGAAAAATGGCAGCGTTTACACAGTCAACGTCCTCAGAGG
>JARQOD010001467.1:0-97560 GCA_033576555.1 Oophaga sylvatica | reverse complement strand
TGACTGATAGAAGTCCATTCTTGCACAATCAATGCTTTCATTTTGTCAGAATTTTTAGGTTTTTGTTTGTCCACCCGTCTCTTGATGATTGACCACAAGTTCTCAATGGGATTAAGATCTGGGGAGTTTCCAGGTCATGGACCCAAAATCTCTATGTTTTGTTCCCTGAGCCATTTAGTTATCACCATTGCTTTATGGCAAGGTGCTCCATCATGCTGGAAAAGGCATTGTTGATTGCCAAACTGCTCTTGGAGGGTTGGGAGAAGTTGCTCTTGGAGGACATTCTCGTACCATTCTTTATTCATGGCTGTGTTTTTAGGCAAGACTGTGAGAGAGCCGATTCCCTTGGCTGAGAAGCAACCCCACACATGAATGGTTTCAGGATGCTTAACAGTTGGCATGAGACAAGACTGGTGGTAGCGCTCACCTTGTCTTCTCCGAATGAGGCATTTTCCTGATGTCCCAAACAATCAAAAAGGGGATTCATCAGAGAAAATAACTTTACCCCAGTCCTCAGCAGTCCACTGCCTGTACCTTTTGCAGAATATCAGTCTGTCCATGATGTTTTTTCTGGAGAGAAGTGGCTTCTTTGCTGCCCTCCTTGAGACCAGGCCTTGCTCCAAGAGTCTCCGCCTCACAGTGCGTGCAGATGCACTCACACCTGCCTGCTGCCATTCCTGAGCAAGCTCTGCACTGCTGGTAGACCGATCCCGCAGCTGAAACACTTTTAAGAGACGTCCTGGCACTTGCTGGTCTTTCTTGGGCGCCCTGGAGCCATTTTGGCAACAATGGAACCTCTCTCCTTGAAGTTCTTGATGATGCGATAGATTGTTGACTGAGGTGCAATCTTTCTAGCTGCGATACTCTTCCCTGTTAGGCCATTTTTGTGCACTGCAATGATGACTGCATGTGTTTTTTTTAGAGATAACCATGGTTAACAGAAGAGAAACAATGATGCCAAGCACCAGCCTCCTTTTAAAGTGTCCAGTGGTGTCATTCTTACTTAATCATGACAGATTGATCTCCAGCCATGTCCTCATCAACACCCACACCTGTGTTAATGAAGCAATCACTGAAAAGAGGTTAGCTGGTCCTTTTAAGGCAGGGCTGCAATGATGTTGAAATGTGTTTTGGGGGATAAAGTTCATTTTCTAGCCAAATATTGACTTTGCAAGTAATTGCTGTTAAGCTGATCACTCTTTATAACATTCTGGAGTATATGCAAATTGCCATTAGAAAAGTGAAGCAGTAGACTTTGTAAAAATTAATATTTGTGTCATTCTCAAAACTTTTGTCCATGACTGTACTGAATCGATTGCAACAGACAGGAGACAGCAGTTGTCAACTATGGTTCAAAATTACCTCTCCTCACCTATCGATGTTCTCCCTCACAGTTCATTCCCCTTTGATTACTGGGCCTGTAAACTGGACACCTGGCCTGAATTGGCACAATATGCCTTACAGGAGCTCGCTTGCCCTGCTGGTAGTGTGCTATCAGAAAGAGTCTTCAGTGCTGCTGGATCAATCCTGACAGAAAGAAGGACCCGGCTGTCGACCGAAAATGTTGGTGATCTCACCTTCATTAAAATGAACCATGCCTGAGTTTCAAAGGATTTTGTACCACCTTCCCCTGATGACACATAGGTTGCCAGCAAAATGGCTCGCTTTGTCCTCCTTTTCCTCCGACTTCTCCAATTCCTCCATTTGCAGCTGCTGAACGTCCAGCCAACACCTCAACATATGCCAGTTTTTCCACCTCCCTAACTGGGCCGGCATCAGCACCTGGCGCACCCAGGCAAGTGCCGGGGCCCTGAGCAGTTGGGGGGGGGCCCACTCGCCGTCAGAGACATCGGCGTATTATGAGGGGCCCTGTGCCAGTGCCGGTGCTCACAAGTGTGCCCCCCCTTTTTGATCAGGGCCCCAGCACTTGCAATACTTACCTCTCCCTGCTCCACCGCTGTGACGTCTTCCACGTTTCCTAACAGTGACATTCTGGTCAGAGAGTGCGATGACATCACGTCTGTGCGCCCTCTGCCTGAACAGTCACAGTGCAGAGAGCTGGAAGATGGCGATGCTGAGGAGTGCAGAGTAGAGCAGTGACCAGTGAGGAGAGGTATTTCATTTTTTTAATGTTTGGAGCAATATATGGGGAGCATTGTACACTGGAGAATTATATATGGGGCCCATCATACACTTGAGCATCATAGATAGGGCCCATTATAAACTGGAGCATTATATATGGGGCCCATCATACACTGGAGCATCATATACGGGGCCCATTATACACTGGAGCATCATATGGGGCCCATTATACATGAAGCATTACATAGGCCCATCATACACTGGAGCATCATTCATGGGGCCCATCATATACTGGAGCATCATACGGGGCCCATTATATATGGAGCATTATATCGGCCCATCATACACTGGAGCATCATCCATGGGGCCCATCATATACTGGAGGATCATATGGGGCCCATTATATATGGAGCATTATATAGGCCCATCATACACTGGAGCATCATCCATGGGGCCCATCATATACTGGAGCATCATATGAGGCACATTATATATGGAGCATTATATAGGCCCATCATACACTGGAGCATCATTCATGGGGCCCATCATATACTGGAGCATCATACGGGGCCCATTATATATGGAGCATTATATCGGCCCATCATACACTGGAGCATCATCCATGAGGCCCATCATATACTGGTGCATCATATGGGGCCCTTTATATATGGAGCATTATATAGGCCCATCATACACTGGAGCATCATCCATGGGGCCCATCATATACTAGAGCATCATATGGGGTTCATTATTTATGGGGCATCATATAGGGTATGAAGCATTATATGGAGCACATATGGGGCCTATTCTGTATGGAGCATTATATGGATCCCATTCTATATGGAGCAATATATGGGGCCCATCATATACTATATGGAGCTTTCTATGCGACTCATTATACTGTATGGAGCAATATGTGGGGCTCATTATACTATATGGGGACCGTCCTATACTGTATGGCACATTATATGGGGACCATCATATACTGTAGCATTATGTGGAGCTCATCATATACTGTATGAAACATTATATGAGACCAATTATGTATGGAGCAATATATAAGACTCATTATTCTGTATGGCGCACTATGTGGTGGCCATAATACTGTATGGAGGAATATACTGTCCGGTTTTTTGAGCTACGGTAGTATTTAAAATAGATATCACTCATGTACAGTAATGTAAGAAGTGAAGTATTTGGCATTGTACTATACCTATATTTCTCTGCCATATCGGAGCATCATGAATTGTGGTATGTGTTAAAGGGGCCCACTGAGACTCTTTGGCCCGGGGCCCACGAAAACCTGGAGCCAGCCCTGGCCCCCCCCCCCAACTTTAGCCAAATGACCACCAGTTTTCAATGCGTTACTTCTATTATAAAGTAAATTAAGGTTGACAAGCTTAAGTAATAATAATTGATGTAGTTGGCATTGAAATGGCACTGTAGGTGTGTTTACTGTCCTCCACTTCTTGCCGACTTTTCTTCCCCATTGACTTGCTTTGGGTATCGGTCGAGTTTCAGTCGGGCCTTCGACTTTTTCCGATAGTCTGCCGATTTCGTTCAACTCGACCCTCCCGGAGGCAAAGTCGCTCATCTCTACCCATACACTAAGTTTATGGGCTGCCAAACATTTTCCCATTTGGGTTACATCTCAACCTTTTACATTACAAATATTTTACGCCCAGCATAACCACCCACCCTTGTTAGGAATTAGACACTGGCTGAAGCACCACGGAACGCGTTAACTCTGCTGATCTAGTGGCGGCGCATGGTGAGACGTGGAGGAAGGCCTGATTAAAAACTATGCCCAATTTAAAGTAGCGGGTCTCCTAGACTTGGAATGCCGTATGGGCTGGCAAACATCTTCCCCTGTGGGGTACACCTCAAACTTTTTCATGACAAGTATTTAACAAACAGCGAAAATACCCACCCTTGTTAGGATTTTTGCACTGGCTGAGGTAGCACAGAACACTTTCACCCTGGTGATCTAGAGGCGACGGATGATGAGACGTGGAGGAAGGCCTGATTCAAAACTATGTCCAATTTAAATGAGCGAGTCTTCTAAACTTGGAATGCCCTTACACTAAGTGTATGGGCTGGCAAACATTTTCCCCTGTGGGGTACACCTCAAACTTTTCCATAACAAGTATTTAACACCCAGCAAAAACACCCACCCTTGTTAGGATTTTTATACTGGCTGTAGCAGCACGGAACACGTTCACCCTGGTGATCTAGTGGCCGGAGATGATGAGACGTGGAGGAAGGCCTGATTAAAATCTAGGCCTAATTTAAACTGATTGAGTTGGCTGGCAAACATTTTCCCCTGTGGGGTACACCTCAACCTTTTCCATAACAAGTTTTTATGACCCAGCAAAAACACCCACCCTTGTTATGATTTTGACAATGGCTGTAGCAGCATGGAACACGTTAACCTTGGTGATCTAGTGGCGTCAGATGATGAGACGTGGAGGAAGGCCTGATTAAAACCTAGGCCAAATTTATAGTAGCTGGTCTCCTAGACGTGAAATGCCCATACACTAAGTGTATGGGCTGGCAAACATTTTCCCATTTGGGGTACACCTCCACTTTTTCCATAACATTTATTTTACGCCCAGCATAAACACTCACCCTTGTTAGGAATTCGACACAAACCAGGGGAAGAGTCCCGAGGAGAGAATTTGCATATTCCCAGTGCCTTCTGGAATAAGTGAAGAGTCTCCCCGAGCTCAAGGAACACTGGATTTTGGCCGTTGCAGCTGAAAGGAGGACATCAGTAAACCAAGGGAAGAGTCCCGAGGAGAGAATTTGCATATTCCCAGTGCCTTCTGGGATAAGTGAAGAGTCTCCGCGAGCTCAAGGAACACTGGATTTTGGCCGTTGCAGCTAAAAGGAGGACATCAGTAAACCGCGCGCGAGTTTTGGCATATATTTCACCGCTTGAATATCTCTTGAACAATAAGCTTGTGTCCCTGTTGGAGGAAAAGTTGCAAAATCTAGAAGAGAGGTTATCTACATTGAAAACCATTAAGGAAGGTGAAGAGTTCTTAGACAGAGGAGAATTATCTCTTCATGTTACAGAAAGAGAAGAAATTCGAAGTGCACCTGAAGAAACAGAGGAATGGAAGCATGTGACTCAGAGAAGCAGGAGGATCGGGAGGCAGTCAGCACCAATACTGCTCAGGAACCAGTACCAGGCTCTTACACAGGAGAACGATGAAGAAATACATCAAGATAAGACTTTGGCCACAAACAATCACCTTGTACGCCCTCAGAGTCCTCCTGAATGGAGAAAGAAAACTATTGTGAAGAAGAAGCGGAGAGTTGTTGTCATGGGGGATTCCCTGTTGAGAGGAACAGAGGCCGCTATCTGCAGACTGGATTTAACCTCAAGAGAAATGTGCTGTCTTCCAGGTGCAAAAATTAAAGATGTGTCTGACAGGATATCAGGACTCTTCAGACCTACAGATAACTACCCATTCCTGCTAATACATGTGGGGACAAATGACACCGCAAGAAACGACCTGGAAACCATCTGCAGTGACTTTGAAAACTTAGGCAAGAAAGTGAAAGAACTGGGAGCGCAGATGGTCTTCTCTTCCATCTTTCCAGTGGATGGCCATGGAACAAGGAGGTGGAAGAAGATTCTGCAGGTGAACAACTGGCTATGTCGATGGTGCCGTCAGCAAGGATTTGGATTTTTGTTATTGGCAAAGCAGCTGGGCCTGATGGCCTCAGCCCACGAGTCCTCAGAGCATGTGCAAACCAACTGTGTACTGTCTTCCAGCACCTGTTTAACTGGAGCCTTCAATCACAGGGGGTACCAGAACTGTGGAAGACCACCTGCCTGGTACCGGCTCCTAAGACCACTTTTCCAACTTCCCTACATGACTATCGTCCAGTGGCCTTAACATCGCATGCTATGAAGTCCTTGGAGAGAATAATACAGTACTCACCTACTTGTGCCCGAGGGTGAAGGACTACACTGACCCCCGGCAGTTTGTGTACCAGCAGAGATTGGGGGTGGATGATGCTGTAGTGTCTCTGCTATATACAATGCATTCGTTCTTGGACAATGATGGAACTGCAGTGCGCGCCATGTTCTTTGACTTCTCTAGTGCTTTCAATACCCTACAGTCGCTCTTACTACGTAATAAGTTGACTGATATGGCGGTAGATGAGGGGATGGTGAACTGGATAAGTGACTACCTGACAGACAGGCCGCAGTTTGTAAGGATGGGGGAGGTGGTATCTGGCAGTGTACGGAGCAGTGTTGGAGCCCCTCAGGGTACAGTGCTGTCATCCTTCCTCTTCTCATTGTATACAGCTGACTTTCAGTATAAATCTGATTTTTGTCACCTCCAAAAATTCTCAGATGACTCCGTGATTGTAGGGGGCATTGTGGGGGGCCGGGTGGAGGAGGAATATAGAAGGGTGGTTTCTGACTTTGTGGATTGGTGTCAGACTAACTGTCTAGAAATAAATGTAAAGAAAACCAAGGAGATGGTGGTGAGTTATAGAAGGAAAAAGGAGGATTACTTACCGATCACTATTGCTGGCCAGGAGGTTGAGATTGTTGAGAGCTACAAATATTTGGGGGTTCACCTTGACAGTAAACTCGATTGGAGGTGTCATACAGAAAAGGTTTACAAGAAGGGAATGAGCAGACTGTACTTTCTGCGGAAGCTCAGGTCATTCAATGTGTGCAGTAAGATGCTGGAGATGTTCTACCAATCCGTTGTAGCAAGCGCCATCTTTTTTTGCTATCATTTGCTGGGACAGTAGTGTGCGAGTAGCTGACGATAATAAGCTCAACAAACTTATCAAGAAGGCAAGAGCAGCTGTTGGCCTCCATCTTGACTCTTTTGAGGAGGTATTGGAGGATAGAATTCAGAAGACGTGTAGGGCTATAATGAACAATAATACACACCCCCTATACAAGCTGTTCTTGAAGCAGAAGAGCACATTCAGCAGCCATCTAATCCCATTAAGGTGCAAGAAGAAGAATTTCAGGAAATCATTTGTACCTACTGCTATGGCGATGTATAATAATTTCCTAAGGGTGGTAGAAAATAATGACTGATGGCTGGTGTACTAATGTCAATTAACATTGTCTTATATACACCTGAACTACACACTTTTATTTTTTATGTAATGTTGGTATACCTGTGCAAGATTTGTGTCCTAATATTTTATGTACTGCTGTTTGTATTGCTGCTGTAATACTGTAATTTCCCCCCGGGATCAATAACGTGTTTCGTATCGTATTACGGAGTGAATTACCAATACGATGGACTACTGGCTAGAGATGGGGTGCACCTTACGAAGACTGGAAAACATGTATTTGGAAGTCGCCTTGCTACACTCATCAGGAGAGCTTTACACTAGAACAATGTGGGAAGGGAAGCAAAACGCCAGCAAAAGTCATACACCTGACAAATACTATTGAGAATTCTGCTATTAGAAGTGAAGGGGAAGAACAAAGACAAAAAAATCTACATAATAAAAATATTGAAGAAAGAGAAACCAATCACAAACTAAAATGTTTCTATACAAATGCACAAAGCATGGGCAACAAACAAGGAGAACTGGAACTACTAACGCAGGAAAATAAATATGATGTCATTGGAATCACTGAAACTTGGTGGGATGATACACATGATTGGAATACAAGGCTAGAAGGTTACAACTTATTTGCAAGAAACAGACTTGATAAACGAGGAGGAGGTTTCGCATTGTATGTTAGAAAAGCGTATATCTGCACAGAGATTGACACTTCAGAGACTGGGAGTTCTGTGGAAACTGTTTGGGTAAGAATACAAGGACAGAACAATGGAAAGGACACCATTGTAGGAATTTACTACAGGCCACTTATGCAAGCTGAAGATATGGATGAACTCTATGCATCAAATGGCCAATTTCACCAAAAAATATGACATAGTGGTCATGGGAGATTTCAACTATCCAGACATTTGTTGGGAATCTCTCTCAGGCAAAACTAACAGGTCCAGGAAATTCTTATCCTCTCTTGCTGACAACTTTATCTTCCAAAAGGGAGAGAAAACAAGGGGATCTGCTACCTTGGATCTAATCCTTATAAACAGGGAGGAAATGGTTGAGGAGGTAAGAGTGTCTGGGACCCTAGGAGGTAGTGACCATGCTATTTTAGAATTTTGGATAACAAGAGTAGGAAGACCTGTGAAGACTCAGATGTCAAGGTTAGATTTCAGAAAGGCATATTTTAAGGGACTCAGAAAGAATTGGAGGGATCCAATGGCTGGATATCCTTAAGGACAAAAATGTCCAGGAAGGATGGGAAATCTTGAAAAATGAGATTCTCAAAGCACAATCGTTAACAATTCCGAAAAGAGAGAAGAATGGGAAGCATGTAAGGAAACCATGATGGATGAACACAGAACTTAACACATGCTAAAAAGGAAGAAATAAATGTTTATTAAATGGAAAGAGGGAGGCATATCTACAGAAGAATATAATGCCGTCTGCAGAACCTGCAGGGCACAAATCAGATTATCTAAAGCTGACAATGAATTAAGGCTTGCAAGTGACGTCAAAAGCAACAAAAAAAGATTTTGGGGATATGTCAAAAGTAAAAGAAAAGTCAAAGATGCTGTAGGATTTTTACAGGATGAAAATGATGAAATGGTAAGACAGGACGTTGAGAAGGCTGAACTTTTAAATTCCTATTTTGCATTTGTTTTCTCTCAGAAAGGAAATGTAACATCAACTGATCACTGTCCTATTAAAGGAAAAGAAGAATCCAGGATATCTATAAACAGAAAGACAGTGAGGAAACACTTAGCTAACCTAAATTAATTCAAGTCTCCAGGTCCAGATGAATTACACCCCAGAGTACTGAAGGAGATAGCAGAAGAAAATCTTGAACCACAGTCCATAATTTTTGAAAATTCTTGGAGAACAGGAGAAATCCCAGAAGACTGGAGAAGAGCGAATGTTGTTCCTATCTTCAAAAAGGGGAAGAAGGTGGACCCAGGGAACTACAGGCCGGTGAGTCTGACTTCTATACCAGGAAAGATCTTTGAAGAAATTATTAAAGAACATGTATGTAAGTACCTGGATAAGAATTAAGTGATTAAACAGAGTCAACATGGGTTTGTAACTAATAAGTCATGTCAGACTAACTTAATTTCCTTCTATGACAGAATCACTGACTGGGTGGATCAGGGAAATGCTGTAGATATAGTATATCTTGACTTCAGCAAAGCATTTGACAAAGTATCTCACACAATCCTTATTGAAAAAATGACTAAGTATGGAATGGACAAGGCAACTGTTAGGTGGATTCATAACTGGCTTAGTGATCGGACCCAAAGAGTGGTCGTAAATGGTTGCACATCCAGGTGGAAGAATGTCTCAAGTGGGGTACCACAAGGCTCTGTTTTGGGCCCTGTATTGTTCAACATCTTTATCAATGATTTAGATGAAGGAATTGAGGGTAAACTGATCAAATTTGCTGATGACACAAAGCTAGGAGGGGTAGCTAATACTAGAGAAGAGAGAGAGAGAGGATTCAAAAAGATATAAATAAACTGGAGCAGTGGGCAGCAACTAACAGAATGGTTTTTAACAGGGAAAAATGCAAAGTACTACATCTGGGCAATAAAAATGAAAAAAGTATATACAAAATGGGAGGAATAGGGCTAAGTAACAGCACATGTGAAAAAGACTTGGGTATACTAATTGATCACAGACTGAACATGAGTCAACAGTGTGACACAGCAGCAAAAAAGGCAAATACAATTCTAGGATGTATCAACAGAAGCATACAGTCTAGATCACGTGAGGTCATTATTGCCCTCTACTCCTCTTTGGTCAGACCTCATCTGGAATACTGTGTCCAGTTTTGGGCACCACATTTTTAAAAAGACATCAACAAACTGGAGCAAATTCAGAGAAGAGCCACCAGAATGGTGACCGGTCTGCAAACCATGTCCTATGAGGAACGGTTGCAGGATTTGGGAATGTTTAGCTTGCAAAAAAGAAGACTGAGAGGAGACTTAATAGCTGTCTACAAATATCTCAAGGGCTGTCACATTGTAGAAGGATCATCTTTATTCTCATTTGCACAAGGAAAGACTAGAAGCAATGGGATGAAACTGAATGGGAGGAGACACAGATTAGATATTAGAAAAAACTTTTTGACAGTTAGGGTGATCAATGAGTGGAACAGGCTGCCACAAGAGGTGGTGAGTTCTCCTTCAATGGAAGTCTTCAAACAGAGGCTGGAAAGACATCTGTTTGGGATGATTTAGAGAATCCTGCTTTGAGCAGTGGGTTGGACCAGATGGCCCAGGAGTTCCCTTCCAACTCTACCATTCTGTGATACTATGATTCTATGATTCTAGCCGCACGGAAAACGTTAACTCTGGTGATCTAGTGGCGGCGCATGATGAGACGTGGAGGAAGGCCTGATTAAAAACTAGGCCCAATTCAAAGGAGCGGGTTTCCGAAATTTTGAATGCCCATACACTGAGTGTTTGGGCTGGCAAACTTTTTCACCTGTGGGGTACACCTCAACGTTTTCCATAATAAGTATTTAACACCCAGCAAAAACACCCACCCTTGTTAGGATTTTGACAATGGCTATAGCAGCACGGAACACATTAACCTTGGTGATCTAGTGGCTGCAGATGATGAGATGTGGAGGAAGTCCTGATTAAAAACCAGGCCCAATTTAAAGAGCGGGTCTCCTAGACTTGAAATGCCCATACACTAAGTGTATTGGCTGGCAAACATTTTCCCCTGTGGGGTACACCTCAACCTTTTCTATAACAAGTATTTAACACCCAGCATAACCACCCACCCTTGTTAGGAATTCGACACTGGCTGTAGCAACACAGAACACGTTAACCCTGGTGATCTAGTGGTGGCGGATGATGAGATGTGGAGAAAGAAAGGCCTGAATAAAAACTAGGCCCAATTTAAAGGAGCGCTTCTCCTGGACTTGGAATGCCCATGTACAAAGTGTATGGTCTGGCAAACATTTTCCCATATGGGGTACACTTCAACCTTTTCCATGACAAGTATTTAACACCCAGCAAAAACACCCACCCTTTTTAGGATTTTTAAACTGGCTGTGGCAGCATGGAACATGTTCACCCTGGTTATCTAGAGGCGACAGCTGATGAGACGTGGAGAAAGGCCTGATTAATAACTAGGCCCAATTTATAGGGAGCGTGTCTCCTACACTTGGAATGACCATACACTATGAGTGTTGGCTGACAAACCTTTTCCCCTGTGGGGTACTAACAGATGACTGGCAAGCATAGTATATTCATGGAGATATATATATATACTAGCTGAAGAGCCCGGCGCTGCCCGGGCATAGTAACTAACTACGGTTAGTTATAACAAATTATAATGATTATATCTTTATACAAGCTTTCTTATACTGACAATGTCCTCTGTTGCCTATAGTAACCAAACAGAGCTCATATTAATGACCTATGGCAAAATAGAAGCTGAGCTGTGATTGGTTGCTATAGGCAGCCTGATAAATCCCCAGCCAACAGAAAACATTCCCCTCTGGCAGTATATATTACCTCACACATACAAATAATATACAGCTCATGTGACTGACATCTGTCTTATTTCCCTATATGGCAAATTTATAACAAATTGGTCTTGTAGTTTGGCTGGTTATTAATCAGATATTTATTTTTAAAAGATAAAAATACCAGACGTTGTGTGTTTTTAATGCGCGCAATTTTGAACACGTGTGGTTAAAATGTCGACTCAAAACACAGCCTATGATGCTCCCGGGGTCGAGACGTGCGGGTGTGCAAAATTTCATGCCCGTAAATGCAGATTCCTATGCCGGACATACACACAAGCATTCAGCTTTCTCCCCATTATGTAGATAGGGCCAAAATTGTTTGGCGATTTGGAACATGCGGGGGTTAAAATTTCCATTCAACACATAGCCTATAATGCTCCTGGGGTTGAGATGTGCGGGCATGCAAAATTTCATGCCCGTAAGTACAACGGTGCAGATTCCTATCCCGGGCCAAAATTATTTGCCGATTTGGAATGCGCGGGGTTAAAATTTCGACTCAAAACCTAGCCTATGACGCTCCCGGGGTCGAGACGTGCGGGTGTGCAAAATTTCATGCCCGTAAATGCAGATTCCTATGCCGGACATACACACAAGCATTCAGCTTTCTCCCCATTATGTAGATAGGGCCAAAATTGTTTGGCGATTTGGAACGCGCGGGGTTAAAATTTCGATTCAAAACATAGCCTAGGACTCTTTCGGGGTCGAGACGTGCGGGCGTGCAAAATTTCATGCCCGTAAGTGCGACGGTGCGGATTCCAATCCCGGACAAACATACCCACATACATACACACATACATACATTCAGCTTTATATATTAGATATATATATATATATATATATATATATATATATATATATATATATATAGAACTTTTAGAAAACATTGAATAAATGTATAACTCCAGATATACCAGAGGACATTTATAGTGATCAACTGCAAAGAATTGTATAACAAATTCCACCACCACTACAAAACAGTCAAATGATCAAGATATTGATACAAAATACTTTATTAACACATATGAGACATATAATAAAATTTGGCCAAGTAGTAGGTGAAGGCAGGAAAACACATTGCCATGGTATACAGAAACAAAATCACAGATAGCTAGGAAGCCCTGCAGTTACCCTGTTATATATAAAGAGGGATTGCCAGTAACAATATGATTAAATCTATAGTGCACAAGGAAGGCACTTGCAACATAACAACAGTTCTGGGCTATCACACATAGCCATGAGATGGAAAATCCACATAAATGGGTGAACTATGCACACAAATTGAAATACAGAGTAAACATACCACGGTAGAAAAACACGGAGACCTGCAGGGCGATCCGCAGCTAACCCCGACGTATTGCTCTCCTTCCTCAGGGGGCGTGGTTAAATGGAGTAATGTAAGCACTTTATATATACACGAACCCGGAAGTGAAGCGGACTCCTTGCGCATGCGTAACACACCGCACACATACACCGAGCAACGCACACGCTGCCACAACGGCACCAATCAAGAGCACGTGGGGCCCCACATGATCCGATGTAGCCATATATGGCAAACGCGACGCCGCATCAGTCCCCGAGTGCGGCGCATGCGCAGACAGAAAGCGCTGAGGATAAGCAGCTGCTCTATGAAAATTGCAATCGCTGTAAGGCACCTATACCACAGTAACCATTAAAAAGCTAATTGGGACACTGGTCACATATTAATAAGGATGATTAATGAAAAATAAAATAAAAAACATAATGAAAAAAGAGAAATTGTGTATATAATACATCAAACCATATCGTACATCAGTACATATGTCGCATAATAGAATTACAGCAAAGAACATTGGCAACTGTATGTACATAAAGATCATAATAATGTTGGACATAATGATGTCAGACAAAATGTACGTAACCAAATACAAGATATACACAATATTTAATTTTGAAAGAAATAATATATCGCAAATACATCAAAAATAAGGAAAAATTAAGCAAAAATATATAAAATAAATTAACAAATAAATAAAAAATAATAGAAAATAAAATAAAAATAAAAAATAAATAATAATGAAAAGGAATAAGAGATAATAATAATGAACAAATATAAAGACTATATAACAATATGTGACCGAAATGCAAATACAGAATTTTAGGGGAATAAATATAATAATAAACATGGAGACAAGATATGTAAATGTGATCATAATATCATTTATCATATATCATATAGACGTATCAGAAGATCCATGTAAATTCAGGTTGGTCGGCAGGGAGGCTGAAAATCCACAAGATCCAAACATAGTGAAGGATATAACATCCATATATTCGCCACATTTTTAATCCTAGAAAATAAAAACTAATTAAAAGCCACTGAAAACAATGATAATGCTACTGAATACGGCAAAGTAACTCAGCAAGATATATTATCCCAATAAGGGTACAAAGGAATTATTTTAGTTTAATCCCATAGGTTGGACTGTTTTCAATGTCCAAATCCAGCATGTTTCCATTTGTCCCAACCTTTTAAACAAGTTGCCACCCCTAATATTAATATTAAGAACATCAATGCCCCTAAATCTAAGCAGAGTGCTATCACAATTATGGGAAGATTTAAAGTGACGAGGAATTGTCGTAAGGGTGGAAGGATCCGTGTGGGTGGCTGCGGCTGCAATCCCCAGAACATGTTCTCTAATGCGTACTTTAAACTGCCTGGTAGTCATACCGACATATATAAGCCCGCATGGACACGTTGCATAGTAGATAATATATCTGGTTGTGCAGGTAATTCGTTGTTTTATTTTAAAAGTCCTGCTACCATCAGAGTTAGAGAAAGAATTGCAGCGATCTACATTAGGACATGCCACGCATCTCCCACACGGAACACAACCACCCCGAATTGGGATGCATCAAGAAAGTAGTTCCTGATTGTTTGTTATAATGACTATGTGTAAGATGATCTCGGAGGTTTTTAGCCGTTCTAAACGTAATTAAGGGTCTTTTTGGTAAGATTTTACCCAAAATTGGGTCCACCATAAGAATAGGCCATGCCTCCTCAAGCGCAGATCGAATTCTTCCAGACTGTAAATTGTAGGAGGTGATAAATCTAAATTTTTCATTAGATTTTTCTCTATTAGAATTACCATAAAGAAGCTCATTGCGCGAGGAATTTTTGGCCTTAAGATATGCCCTTTTTTATACTACGTCTACTGTAGCCACGTGACAAAAACCGCTCACGTAATTCGCCAGCACGCCTTTCAAAATCCATATTGGTTGAACATATACTGCGTAGTCGAAAAAATTGGCCAATTGGTATTGCCCTAATCAAATGTGGAGGGTGACAAGAGGAAGCATGAAGCAACGTGTTAGTTGCCGTGGCCTTTCTGACGATATCAGTCTGAACGTCACCACCAGAATCAATTCTAATGGTGACATCCAGAAAATCAATAGTATCGGATTTACAAGTAAAAGTCAGATGAATATTGTGATCATTGCTATTTAGGAAGGACATGAACTGCAAAAGGTCGACGGATGTGCCCTGCAAGATGTTCCAGCAGAAGTAGTTTGATGCCAGTGGATAAAGAGGATGATTCCAGAAAGAACTGAACAGCAGTCAATCCATCTTGATGTTTAATACTGGTGTATAAGGATTTGACGTCTGCTGAAACTAGAAGAGAACCCTCATCCAAACACAAACCGTCGACCTTACAAAGCAGCTCACCAGTATCCCTGAGGAAGGAAGGAAGGCACTTCATGAGAGGTTGGAGGTGGAAATCAATCCATTTATTCACATTCTCCACGAAGGTCCCTCTGCCGGAAATGATTGGTCGTCCAGGTGGCACAGAAACATTTTTATGTATCTTCGGGAGAAGATATAGGGTAGCAATAGTTGGATCGTCTACCCGCAAAGCCAGCGATAAGTCCTTGGTGATAATGTCGTCCTGTAGTGCTTTTTTTATTATTGCATCTAGTTGACAAGTATAGGCAGAGAGGGGATTGTAAGTAAGCTTTCTATAACAAACATTATCATTAAGCTGATGGAAAGCCTCCCTTTCATACATAGCTGTAGGCCACAGGACGACATTTCCACCCTTATCAGCTGGCTTTAGGAGTACATCTGGGAGATCCTGGAGATATTTAAGTCTCCTCCTCTGATCTCTCGAAAGATTATCCAAATAACTAAATCTAGGAATTTTTTGTAATTTTTCAGTAACCACCTGGACGAACAGATCAACATTAGAACAAGAAGTTAAAGGAGGGAACTTCCTGGAGTGTGGGCGAATGGAGGGAGGGATCTTACCTCCATCATGTATATGTTCATTCGCTAATTCCTCCAACGTTCTCAGCGCATTTTGTTCCTCCTCTGTGGAAAAAAGTTGGAAACATTCATCATTGTGAAAATACCTACCGAAAAGCAATGATCTAGCAAATAATTGGAGATCCTTCACCACCGAAAAAGTGTCAAAAATGGGGACTGGTGAAAAAGAGAGACCCTTCTCCAACAGTGAAATATCAGTTATAGATTTATATTGACTAAGATTAATCACCTTATTATCTTTACGTTTTGGAACCGATAGTTCATCAACCCGCCTCTTATATGGATGGTAAGAATGATCTCTGAGGCGATTTTTATAGTGTGGCATATTAGAATTTGATGAAGCATCAGAATATCCACCCAAAGATGATAGGGATGTGTCAGATGTAGTTCTCTGTAGACTAATATTTTTCTTATCCTTCCACTGATATACTTTCTTGGACTGATAGTCACGGATATCCCTTCTAAATTTGGATGACTGGGTCTCTTGAATTTTCTTCACTAAAGTGTCCATAGATTTTTCTAATTCAATTTCAAGTTGTTGAAGAATCTCAGTTGGGCAACCTGCCCGTATATCCACTTGCAAAGCATCAATAGATTTATCCAAATCGGAAATGCTGGCAGTATTATGATCAATGAGAAACTGCATTAAGGACAACGAACACATACTACATGCTTCCTCCCATTTGTTGATAAATAAGTCATCGTCCACAGGGAATGCAGGAATAACACGGACTCTTAAACCTCTGGGAATCATCTTACTAGATATATATCTCTCAAGGAACTGTTTATTCCACCAAATTTTGGAACGTTTAAGTAATAGACCTTTCATGGATGAAAATTTATCATTCCATTGGGAATTGCCTGATTGCTGAGTAGCATTCCCGCCAATACCATACACCTGGTCCATCTGATTGAGCCAACATTTTTCTTTGGCCCTGAAGTCCATCTTGGCCAAATCCAATCCTGTGCATAACACAGCAAAAGTTAATAACAGATGACTGGCAAGCATAGTATATTCATGGAGTTATCTATATATATATTGTAGGGATGTGGTCTCGATGGTGTGCGACTGGAGGTAAGCAGGAGTGCGACTCTTCCAGGTTCTTTAAGCAAGTTTATTACAACTTCATAAACTTGCCTTAAAACAGAAAAGAAAACAGCCTTCTCTGGCACAAAGTAACAAAAACAGATATAAAGTCCTGGTACTCTAACTGAGCACTCTTTCAGCAACCAGACTGGTGGTCTCCTTAGAACTCCCACACTTGAGGTTTCCACACCTCCAGCCACTCACACCTGTGGTCAGCAGCAGGCTCAATTATATACACCAGCCATTCAGCTAACACAGAGCACATGACCTGTCATGTGCTCTTGTGACCTCATCACAGGTCCTCAAACCACATACAAAGGTATAGTGAAGTCTTACTATCACTACATACCTCCCCCCTCTGCCTAAAGCCGTGGGCTTGGCACATTTCATTCACCGACTAAAAACTCCTTTCAGTCGTCTCCACAATCAGCCGGTCTGTCACAGTTTGCCTTAGGTCACTGAGTCCTGATCTAATTGAGGTGTCACTGCCTCTAGCTCTTATTTCAGGCCATCTATGTTCTGTCTTAGTTTCACTTTGATGACCTTCATTCTGCAGCGAACCTCTGCGCCTCTCTATACTGTGGGTTGAAGGTGACTGCCTTTTTTTTCTCAACTCTTGCAGATGTCTGTTGGTCTGCTTCTTCTCAAGTTTTAGCTGCTCTATCTCATGGCCCTGCTCTCTTTTATCCAGTATATGTGGCACCATCCTTCTCCCCTTTTTTCTCTTCTTAGAGAGCATAGGCTGTCTGGCCTTCCTGCAGCCCCTGCGGTGAGGAGAAGGTCTGCCACTTGTACCTGACTCCACCTTGCTGCACTCGCTTTCACTTGCGGTTAAGTTACAGTCTGCATAGGAGTCAATCCCACTCCCTCTGTCATTTTGGAACGGCAAGTCCCCACTTAACCAGGTGTCGGCCCCTATTCCTGGGGCGACCCAGTTTTCTGCGGACCTATATTTGGTCACCACAAAGTCCTCACTTTGGTCTGAGCCACCCTTTCTTACGGCTACCAGGCACTGGGTATCTTTGACTTTAGGGGTGGCTACCTCTGTTTTACCCACCACACTATCAGCAACCACTACAGCCTCCTGCAGGGGTGGGCCTCTCTTAAGGGTATGCCACACTGAACAATATCGCTAACGGGATCGCTAAAAAACATCACTATTTAGCGATCCCGTTAGCGATGTTGTTCAGTGCGGCATCTGCCAGCGACGAGCTTCCTGCTGTGATCTCGCTCGTCGCTGGAATCGTTCCGGACCCTATTTTCTCGTCGGCGCTCCCGCTGGGTAAGTATATATCGCTAGTGTGGCACCTTTTCTTAGCGATTTAGCGGTACTTTTGTACCGCTAAAGTCGTTAAGATCACTAACGGCGATAGCGTCGTTAACTATATCGCTAAATGTGGCCGCACTTAGCGATATAGAAACAATCCCGCTAGCGATCGCATTAGTATGCGTCGTTATCGTGATCGCTAGCGGGATTGTTTAGTGTGGCAGTACCTTTAGGGTCATTCTGGTTCCCTTCTGAGCAATCAGCCAGTGCTTCATCCCACACCTCCCAAAACTGTTTACAATTCTGGCCTATTATTATAGGATATGGTAAGTCTGGGACTACAGGGACATCCTGGGTAGAAATAATAGTGTCCGTCTCAACAATTACCCTGGTTACCTGATACTCCCTAGTGACCCCATGAATGCAAGGGACTTCCATCTTTTTTCCGGGAATCAGATAGACAGGGAGTGTGTCGCTCAGCAGAGTCACCTGGCTTCCTGAGTCTAGAAGTCCACTCACACACTCTCCATTCACTATTAGAGAACAGTTTAATGCCCCCCGGTCAGATGTAAAGTCAGTACACCATTCGCGACATACACTGTTCAAACCCCGAACCCGGCAACAGTTCCTCGGCTCATCCGCCGCCACCTCTCCTCTCCTCATCGGCTCAGCTTTAGACTCCGCCCCTTCTGAGTGTGGCAGTAGTTTATTAGGGTTTATTGGTTCCCCATCCTCGCTAGGGACCTCAGAACCCTTTCTCCACAGATCCCAAAACAGACAGAAATCCTGGCCTATAATTATAGGACGCACCAAGTCCCGAACGACGCCGACTTCATGGGACTCAGTGCCATGCGTCGTTTCAATGTCTACTCTGGCCATAGGGTAGTCCTTTACATCACCATGTATGCATTGAACACCAACTTTTTTCCCTGGTAGTATGTTGAGAGGAAAAGTGGCCCTAATCAAGGTTACTAAGCTCCCAGAGTCTAGCAGCGCCGTTACTGCATCACCGTTCACCTTCATGGGACATACTTGAGGACCCTGATTGGGGAACGGGTTTCCACTGCAGGCTGGATATGCATACCATGAAATACGGTGTCCTTTGCTGCAGTCCATCTGCTCAGTGGTCTGCGGACACCGGGCAGCTATATGTCCTGGCTCGCGGCACCTCCAACAAATAATATCACCCGTAGTGACCTTGGGCACCACCTCCCCCCGCCATTTTGACCTTGGGCTCCCCACCCCTTTTTGGGACTCTGCCCCCTGTTGGGGCCGCCAGTATGGAATAGGCTGCTTCCCCAAGGCACCTTCCATTCCCTGGTACCTCTCGACCAGTCCGACCAGTTCATCAGCATTCCGGGGATCACCCTGGGCAACCCAAGTCTGTAGGGGTTTTGGCAGGGAGTGCACAAACCGATCCATGACGACTCTTTCTACCATCTGTGCCGGTGTAGCGGACTCTGGCTGTAGCCATTTCTGGACCAGGTGCAGTAAGTCAAACATTTGGGAGCGAGGTGGTTTGTCCCGGTGATAAGCCCAGCGGTGCACCCTCTGTGCCCTGATAGTCATTGTTACCCCCATACGTGCGAGGATCTCTACCTTTAGCTTAGGATATTCCTGAGCGTCCTGCACAGTCAAATCGTAATACGCCTTCTGGGGTTCACCTGTCAGGTATGGGGCCAATATCTCTGCCCACTGCCCTGGGGGAAGTCTTTCCCTCTCAGCAACCCTCTCAAATACAGTCAGGAAGGCTTCCACATCATCCCCGGGGGTCATTTTTTGTAATGTGCATCTTACCGCCTTTCTGACGTGGTTGTCATCAGCCAGACCTGGGTTGGGGCGCTCGTCCTGCCCTGGATGGCGGTTGTCAAAAGCTGCATCTGTTGCCGATGCTCCTGCTGCATCTGCTGCAAGAACATCCTGTTGGCTTCTTGCTGCTGTTCCTGTGCCTGTTGCTGCTGTACCTGTGCCTGGACCAAGTGTTTCAGCAGGTCTCCCATTTTCTCCGGCAATGCTGGCTGGATTGTTATAGCCTTGACCCAAGACATGCAGTAACCAGTCTCACTTCTCTGCTGGGAACACTGCCCGCATTTACGCCACCAATTGTAGGGATGTGGTCTCGCTGGTGTGCGACCGGAGGTAAGCAGGAGGGCGACTCTTCCAGGTTCTTTAAGCAAGTTTATTACAACTTCATAAACTTGCCTTAAAACAGAAAAGAAAACAGCCTTCTCTGGCACAAAGTAACAAAAACAGATATAAAGTCCTGGTACTCTAACTGAGCACTCTTTCAGCAACCAGACTGGTGGTCTCCTTAGAACTCCCACACTGGAGGTTTCCACACCTCCAGACACTCACACCTGTGGTCAGTTGCAGGCTCAATTATATACACCAGCCATTCAGCTAACACAGAGCACATGACCTGTCATGTGCTCTTGTGACCTCATCACAGGTCCTCAAACCACATACAAAGGTATAGTAAAGTCTTACTATCACTACAATATATATATATATATATATATATATATAACTTTTAGAAAACATTGAATAAATGTATAACTCCAGATATACCTTAGGACATTTATAGTGATCAACTGCAAAGAATTGTATAACAAATTCCACCACCACTACAAAACAGTCAAATGATCAAGATATTGATACAAAATACTTTATTAACACATATGAGACATATAATAAAATTTGGCCAAGTAGTAGGTGAAGGCAGGAAAACACATTGCCATGGTATACAGAAACAAAATCACAGATAGCTAGGAAGCCCTGCAGTTACCCTGTTATATATAAAGAGGGATTGCCAGTAACAATATGATTAAATCTATAGTGCACAAGGAAGGCACTTGCAACATAATAACAGTTCTGGGCAATCACACAAAGCCATGAGATGGAAAATCCACATAAATGGGTGAACTATGCACACAAATTGAAATACAGAGTAAACATACCACGGTAGAAAAACGGAGACCTGCAGGGCGATCCACAGCTAACCCCCACTTATTGCTCTCCTTCCTCAGGGGGCATGGTTAAACGGAGTAATGTAAGCACTTTATATATACACGAACCCGGAAGTGAAGCGGACTCCCTGCACATGCGTAACACACCGCACACATACACCGAGCAACGCACACGCTGCCACAACGGCACCAATCAAAAGCACGTGGGGCCCCACATGATCCGATGTAGCCATATATGGCAAACGCAAAGATGTAGGAGGGCACCACCAAAATTATTATAATTAAATAGATAAGAAGGGTATCAACCTGGAGTATGTCAAAACAGATATAGAAACAAAGAAAAGGGAAAGCACATACTAAGAGCCAGGGAACACCTGAATAACATATATACCGTATATACCCATGTATAAGCCGAGATTTTCAGCCCATTTTTCAGGGCTGAAAGTCCCCCTCTCGGCTTATACGCGGGTCATATACGGGGGTCGGCGGGGGAGGGTGATCGGGGGTGTCGGATCATACTCACCCCTCCGCCGGCGCGGTCTCTGCAGCCCCTCTGCTACTCCCACGATCTCCGGCTCCTTCCTGCAGCGGTCACATGGCACCGCTCATTAAAGTCATGAATATGCACATATTCATGACTTTAATGAGCGGTAGCACGTGACCGCTGCAGGACTGAAGCGCTGCGGAGAGCGCCGGGAGAAGAGGAGCGGCTGCAGGGACGCGCGGCGGAGGGGTGAGTATAGCGATATTTACCTGTCCCCGTGCCACCGTTGCGCGCTGTTCCCTCGGTCCTGGCTGTGACTGTTCAGGCAGAGGGCGCGATGACGTCGTTAGTGCGCGCCCCGCCCCCTGCCTGATCATTCACAGCCAGAGTCAGACCAAGGGAGCAGCGCTGCGGTGCAGAGGACAGGTAAATATCTCAGATGCCGGGGTCCTGAGCTAGCGGTTACCGCCTGCTCAGGACACCGGCACCTGGCCCCCAGCGACGAGAGGTGAGTATGTTTTTTTTTTTTTTTTTTTTCTTTGCAGCAGCATATGAGGCCTATACTATGGGGCATAATTGTGCAGCATATGGGGCATAATATGGAGCATATGGGGGCATAATGTGGAGCATATGGGGGCATAATATGGAGCATATGGGGGCATAAGCTATGGAACATATGGGGCATAATCTGGAGCATGTGGGGGCATAAGCTGTGGAACATATGGGGGCATAATATGGAGCATATGGGGCATAATCTGGAGCATATGGGGCATAAGATGTGGAACATATGGGGCATAAGCTGTGGAACATATGGGGGCATAATCTGGAGCATATGGGAGCATAAGCTGTGGAACATGGGGGCATAATATGGAGCATATGGGAGAATATTCTGTGGAACATATGGGGCATAATCTGGAGCATATGGGGGAATAATCTGTGGAACATATGGGGCATAATCTGGAGCATATGGGGGCATAAGCTGTGGAACATATGGGGCATAATCTGGAGCATATTGGGCATAATCTGTGCAGCATATGGGGGCATAATCTGTGGAACATCATATGGGGGCATAATCATTTTTCACCCTAGGCTTATACGCGAGTCAATAAGTTTTCCCAGTTTTTTGTGGCAAAATTAGGGGGGTCGGCTTATACACGGGTCGGCTTATACATGAGTATATACGGTAGTTAAATTTTATTGAAAAAACTGCATGAACAACCAAAAAGATTAAAAACCATTAAAACACACACATAATGCCCGACAAATAAGGGAACATGGCCCCACAGCCCTTCAAACAATATAATACCCACAATAACCAATGAACAGTACAAATATCAATCAAAAAATGATTGAAATACAAATATACAAATTAGATAATATCTCCCCCAAAGGCCTAAATCCAGGAAAGGATTATACATGAGCTAGCGGTACAAATATACCTGTGACCAGATCCTGGATGAAATGAGAAGAGGATAAATGAAGGTACAAGCAACCCAATTCCTATCAGCCAGAGCATCAGATGGACCTGAACGCTCATAAAGATGGTATTATCAGACCAGAGGGGAGAAAAAAGAAGATAAATGAATGCAGGGGGGCCGGAGCCCAACGCGTGTCGCCACCTCAGTGGCTTCGTCAGGACCTGCCCCTGACGAAGCCACTGAGGTGGCGACACGCGTTGGGCTCCGGCCCCCCTGCATTCATTTATCTTCTTTTTTCTCCCCTCTGGTCTGATAATACCATCTTTATGAGCGTTCAGGTCCATCTGATGCTCTGGCTGATAGGAATTGGGTTGCTTGTACCTTCATTTATCCTCTTCTCATTTCATCCAGGATCTGGTCACAGGTATATTCGTACCGCTAGCTCATGTATAATCCTTTCCTGGATTTAGGCCTTTGGGGGAGATATTATCTAATTTGTATATTTGTATTTCAATCATTTTTTGATTGATATTTGTACTGTTCATTGGTTATTGTGGGTATTATATTGTTTGAAGGGCTGTGGGGGCCATGTTCCCTTATTTGTCGGGCATTATGTGTGTATTTTAATGGTTTTTAATCTTTTGGGTTGTTCATGCAGTTTTTTCAATAAAATTTAACTATATATGTTATTCAGGTGTTCCCTGGCTCTTAGTATGTGCTTTCCCTTTTCTTTGTTTCCATATATGGCAAACGCGACGCGGCATCAGTCTCCGAGTGCGGCGCATGCGCAAACAGAAAGCGCTGAGGATAAGCAGCTGCTCTATGAAAATTGCAATCGCTGTAAGGCACCTATACCACAGTAACCATTAAAAAGCTAATTTGGACACTGGTCACATATTAATAAGGATGATTAATGAAAAATAAAATAAAAAACATAATGAAAAAAGAGAAATTGTGTATATAATACATCAAACCATATCGTACATCAGTACATATGTCGCATAATAGAATTACAGTAAAAAACATTGGCAACTGTATGTACATAAAGATCATAATAATGTTGGACATAATGATGTCAGACAAAATGTACGTAACCAAATACAAGATATACACAATATTTAATTTTGAAAGAAATAATATATCGCAAATACATCAAAAATAAGGAAAAATTAAGCAAAAATATATAAAATAAATTAAAAAAATAAATAAAAAATAATAGAAAATAAAATAAAAATAAAAAATAAATAATAATGAAAAGGAATAAGAGATAATAATAATGAACAAATATAAAGAATATATAACAATATGTGACCGAAATGCAAATACAGAATTTTAGGGGAATAAATATAATAATAAACATGGAGACAAGATATGTAAATGTGACCATAATATCATTTATCATATATCATATAGACGTATCAGAAGATCCATGTAAAATCAGGTTAGTCGGCAGGGAGGCTGAAAAGCCACAAGATCCAAACATAGTGAAGGATATAACATCCATATATTCGCCACATTTTTAATCCTAGAAAATAAAAACTAATTAAAAGCCACTGAAAACAATGATGCTACTAAATACGGCAATGTAACTCAGCAAGATATATTATCCCAATAAGGGTACAAAGGAATTATTTTCGTTTAATCCCATAGGTTGGACTGTTTTCAAAGTCCAAATCCAGCGTGTTTCCATTTGTCCTAACCTTTTAAACAAGTTGCCACCCCTAATATTAATATTAAGAACATCAATGCCCCTAAATCTAAGCAGAGTGCTATCACAATTATGGGAAGATTTAAAGTGAAGAGGAATTGTCGTAAGGGTGGAAGGATCCGTGTGGGTGGCTGCGGCTGCAATCCCCAGAACATGTTCTCTAATGCGTACTTTAAACTGCCTGGTAGTCATACCGACATATATAAGCCCGCATGGACACGTTGCATAGTAGATAATATATCTGGTTGTGCAGGTAATTCGTTGTTTTATTTTAAAAGTCCTGCTACCATCAGAGTTAGAGAAAGAATTGCAGCGATCTACATTAGGACATGCCACGCATCTCCCACACGGAACACAACCACCCCGAATTGGGATGGCATCAAGGAAAGTAGTTCCTGATTGTTTGTTATAATGACTATGTGTAAGATGATCTCGGAGGTTTTTAGCCGTTCTAAACGTAATTAAGGGTCTTTTTGGTAAGATTTTACCCAAAATTGCCGTGGCCTTTCTGAAGATATCAGTCTGAACGTCACCACCAGAATCAATTCTAATGGTGACATCCAGAAAATCAATAGTATCGGATTTACAAGTAAAAGTCAGATGAATATTGCGATCATTGCTATTCAGGAAGGACATGAACTGCTGAAGGTCGACGGATGTGCCCTGCCAAATGAAGAAGATATCATCAATGTACCGGGTCCATAAAGGGACCCGGTCCATCAATCCCTGTTCATCTGACAGGAGAAGGTCCCTCTCCCACAGCCCCAGGAATAAACAGGCGTAGGATGGCGCAAAGGACGCCCCCATGGCTGTACCCTGGAGCTGTAGGTAGAAGGTCCCTTTGAACACAAAAAAGTTGTGTGTGAGTGTGAACTCAAGTAGTTCCAGCAGAAGTCGTTTGATGCCAGTGGATAAAGAGGATGATTCCATAAAGAACTGAACAGCAGTCAATCCATCTTGATGTTTAATACTGGTGTATAAGGATTTGACGTCTGCTGAAACTAGAAGAGAACCCTCATCCAAACACAAACCGTCGACCTTACAAAGCAGCTCACCAGTATCCCTGAGGAAGGAAGGAAGGCACTTCATGAGAGGTTGGAGGTGGAAATCAATCCATTTATTCACATTTTCCACGAAGTTCCCTCTGCCGGAAATGATTGGTCGTCCAGGTGGCACAGAAACATTTTTATGTATCTTCGGGAGAAGATATAGGGTAGCAATAGTTGGATCGTCTACCCGCAAAGCCAGCGATAAGTCCTTGGTGATAATGTCGTCCTGTAGTGCTTTTTTTATTATTGCATCTAGTTGACAAGAATAGGCAGAGAGGGGATTGTAAGTAAGCTTTCTATAACAAACATTATCATTAAGCTGACGGAAAGCCTCCCTTTCATACATAGCTGTAGGCCACAGGACGACATTTCCACCCTTATCAGCTGGCTTTAGGAGTACATCTGGGAGATCCTGGAGATATTTAAGTCTCCTCCTCTAATCTCTCGCAAGATTATCCAAATAACTAAATCTAGGAATTTTTTGTAATTTTTCAGTAACCACCTGGACGAACAGATCAACATTAGAACAAGAAGTTAAAGGAGGGAACTTCCTGGAGTGTGGGCGAATGGAGGGAGGGATCTTACCTCCATCATGTATATGTTCATTCGCTAATTCCTCCAACGTTCTTAGCGCATTTTGTTCCTCCTCTGTGGAAAAAAGTTGGAAACATTCATCATTGTGAAAATACCTACCGAAAAGCAATGATCTAGTAAATAATTGGAGATCCTTCACCACTGAAAAAGTGTCAAAAATGAGGACTGGTGAAAAAGAGAGACCCTTCTCCAACAGTGAAATATCAGTTATAGATAATTTATATTGACTAAGATTAATCACCTTATTATCTTTACGTTTTGGAACCGATAGTTCATCAACCCGCCTCTTATATGGATGGTAAGAATGATCTCTGAGGCGATTTATATAGTGTGACATATTAGAATTTGATGAAGCATCAGAATATCCACCCAAAGATGATAGGGATGTGTCAGATGTAGTTCTCTGTAGACTAATATTTTTTCTTATCCTTCCACTGATATACTTTCTTGGACTGATAGTCACGGATATCCCTACTAAATTTGGATGACTGGGTCTCTTGAATTTTCTTCACTAAAGTGTCCATAGATTTTTCTAATTCAATTTCAAGTTGTTGAAGAATCTCAGTTGGGCAACCTGCCCGTATATCCACTTGCAAAGCATCAATAGATTTATCCAAATCGGAAATGCTGGCAGTATTATGATCAATGAGAAACTGCATTAAGGACAACGAACACATACTACATGCTTCCTCCCATTTGTTGATAAATAAGTCATTGTCCACAGGGAATGCAGGAATAACACGGACTCTTAAACCTCTGGGAATCATCTTACTAGATATATATCTCTCAAGGAACTGTTTATTCCACCAAATTTTGGAACGTTTAAGTAATAGACCTTTCATGGATGAAAATTTATCATTCCATTGGGAATTGCCTGATTGCTGAGTAGCATTCCCGCCAATACCATACACCTGGTCAATCTGATGATGACCAACATTTTTCTTTGGCCCTGAAGTCCATCTTGGCCAAATCCAATCCTGTGCATAACACAGCAAAAGTTAATAACAGATGACTGGCAAGCATAGTATATTCATGGAGTTATATATATATATATATATATATATATATATATATATATATATATATATATATAGAAATTTTAGAAAACATTGAATAAATGTATAACTCCAGATATACCTGAGGACATTTATAGTGATCAACTGCAAAGAATTGTATAACAAATTCTACCACCACTACAAAACAGTCAAATGATCAAGATATTGATACAAAATACTTTATTAAGGCCTCATTCACACATCCGGCGGGCGCCTAAACGGCGCCCCCGGCATTTAGCCGCAGCGCCGCATCCGGTATTTTGTATGAAAACCGGATGCGCCGCATCCGGTTTTTCGCCGCATCCGGTTCACGAATGCGGCAAAAAAACGCATCCGTCTCATCCGGTGTATCCGGTTTGGTGTCCGTTGACGCCGTATGCGCCGGATCCGGTTTTTTAAGACCACCCTTTTTGGGGTTCCAAATATGATTGGCTACTGTAATCCTATATATACACTGCTCCTACAGCCCATCTTTGACAGGTTGTAGAGGAGCAAGTGCAGTTTTGAGAGAAGAGCAAGTAGCAAGTGATTGGCGAACATGGATGTCATTATCGGCAATATCTTCAGGAATCTTGTTGATTTTACTGCGGAGATGAATCGATTGAGGTTTATCGTTCTGGAGAAGGAGCGAAAGTTTGAGGAGCAGCGCATTAGACGTCAGCGAATACGCCGCCGTATGTGGATCCACCCCATTACGGCACAGAGATTAACTCGTGGTGTCTATTCCACACTGAACATGGAGCTGCGACAAAATCCAGAGAAGTTCTTTGCCTATCTGCGGATGAAGAAAGAAAACTTTGATGATTTGCTGGAGCGTGTTGGAGACAAAATTAAAAAATCGGACACCTACTGTCGGTTCTCAATATCTCCGGCGGAGCGTCTCATGGTGACTATAAGGTAAGCTATATGTATTGGATCTGTTTGCTTGAGTGCACTTGTAATTTTATCATTAATTGAACATCACAGGCCAACTAGGAAACCACATGAGTATCCCCAAATTTAGTTATAAAACAGTCTTTGTCATAGATGTGATTATGTTTGGTATCTCCAATAGTCGTAGGTGAGTTCTGGTATGTAATGCTGCGTTTTTATAAAATAATTTGTATTTTCTAATTTGTTTTCAGATTTCTTGCAACTGGTGAGACGCTGGCATCGCTACATTTTCAGTATCGGATGGGAATCTCCACACTATCCGGCATAATAAAGTATACTTGTCGTGCTCTGTGGGATACTTTGGTTGAAGAATTTATTCCAGAGCCAACAACAGAGCGATGGCTTCAAATAGCGGACCAGTTTCTACTCATCTGCCAGTTCCCCAATTGCCTGGGGGCCGTTGATGGAAAGCACATCCGCATTCAAAAGCCAAAAGGAACTGGATCTGAATTTTTTAACTATAAAAAATATTTCTCTATCGTCCTGATGGCTATTGCAGATGCGCACTACAAGTTTATCGCGGTGGACATTGGGTCTTATGGACGGTCTAATGACTCCCAAGTGTTTAAACTATCTGCTATGGGACGTAAATTGTATGGAAACAGTTTTCATTTCCCCCCCCTAGGCCACTGCCTCAAACCTCAGGCCCACCGATGCCATTCGTGTGTGTAGGTGATGAGGCATTCCAGCTGTCTCAACACCTATTGAAGCCGTACGCCAGCAGAGAATTGACACATACAAAGCGGATATTTAACTACCGCCTCACAAGAGCCAGACGGATGGTGGAGTGTGCCTTTGGCATTATGACAGCAAAATGGCGTGTCCTTTTGACTGCAATTAACTTGAAGACCGAGACTGTTGATGATGTAGTGAAAGCGTGCGTTGTCCTCCATAATTTTGTACTAACCAAGGAACCAATTTCTCTGGAGGACCACAATCAAGAAACAACTTTGCACGACTACAGCAACATTACCACTCGCAGTACAGTCGCGGTTTCAAGAATGAGGGACAAATTTGCTCAATACTTTGTGTCACCGGAAGGTAGTGTTGACTGGCAGGATGACAGAGTGTGATAAATGTATTGTTTCTTTTAATAATTTTCTTTACCCACAATAAATCTTTTACTTGTCTACCTTCTTGTGTGTTTTCTACTGTAAGCTTTTTGCCATTGTTGTGTCCATGGCTGTTTAATAACAAAACTATTTCACCTTTTGTCAAAAAAAGTGTACATTGTAGGCCATGGTTCCCCAAATCCAGTCATCAAGGCCCACCAACATGTCAAGTTTTCAGTCTTTCCTTTGTATTGCTCAGGTGATAATTTCCTCACCTGTGCAATACAAAGGAAATCCAGAAAACAATACCTGTTGGTTGGCCTTGATGACTGGATTTGGGGACCCATGGCCTACAATGTACCCTTTTTTGGACAAAAGGTGAAATTGTATTAACAAAAGTATTTCACCATTTGTCAAAAAAAAGTGTACATTGTAGGCCATGTTTCCCCTACTCCAGTCCTCAAGGCCCACCAACATGTCAAGTTTTCAGTCTTTCCTTTGTATTGCTCAGGTGATAATTTCCTCACCTGTGCAATACAAAGGAAATCCTGAAAACATGATATGTTTTTGGTGGGCCTTGAGGACTGGAGTAGGGGAAACCTGGGGTAGGGGATAATATAAAAAAGTACACATTTTTAGTGAAAAGATAATAGAAACCCGGGACATAACTTTGTAAAAAAGGTTGCATTTATGAACCTTTTAGCCAAAGTTAGCTGTACCTGTATAACAAATTTAAAACTTAACATCCTATAAATTAAAGACAGACAACAATGTTAAACCAATGAACAATTTATTGAAAAATTATTTTTTTAATATAATTGTTATAAAATTAGGCCTTTTGGCCAAATGTTTAACATAGAAATAACCTTTTTTATATTAAACTTAATTTTTTTATTAAACTTTATTTATTCAACTTTACTTTTTTATTAAACTTTATTTATTCAACTTTAAAAAAATTATAAACAAACACATATTTAAAGGTCTGTGTAGTGTGGGGTGGAAATACTGCTGGAGGGGCTGCGGGACACTTCGACCGTGGGAGTGTGGAGACTGTGGAGGGACGAACGGGATGGTGGTGGTGAAGGAACAGGAAGAGGTGAAGGGGTGGAAAGACAAAAAGAATGGGAAGACAAGGCAGAACAGGTGGGTGGTGGTGGAGTGGAGGGTTGTGCATGAGGAGCAGGTGACATAGTAGGTATTTGGAAGGGGGAAGGAGATTGGTAGGTAGAAGTGTGATAGGGGGTAGGTGGCTGGTAGTGGGTAGGTTGTTGGTACTGGGGAGGTGACTGCAGTTGGGGAGGTGGTTGGACCTGGGGAGGTGGTTGATATTGGGGAGGTGGTTGGACCTGGGGAGGTGGTTGATATAGTGGAGGTTGATGGAGCTGGGGAGGTGGTTGGTATTGGGGAGGTTGATATTGAATAGGAGGGGGAGGAGGTATGGCAGGTGGAGGGGGGGGAAGATGGACGGCGGCTGTAGGGGGGGGAGGTGGTGGAATGACTGGGGTGGATTGAGGATGGGAGACAACCTGCGCTAGAGCAGAGTGGCACGTGTGCATCACATACATCTGCTGGTCATAAGATAGCGGATCTATGCGCTCCGCAACCGACCTAAAAAAGCTGTAGTTCGGGGGTGTTCTTATCTCAGAACGCACAGTTTCCAGAAGTGTCTTGACCTCACCAACTAGTGTGGTTATCTGACGAAGGCCTGCGGCAACTTGTTCAGATAGCAACTTAAGGCAGTTCTGGAAAGATGCGTTCATGTGTAAGAACTCGGGCGCATAGTTCTTTTCCTGACCCTTCTGACGCTGCCGCCCAGTACCCGCAGCTGTACTAGAGGTGGCAGGGTCAGAAGGGTGGGGTAAAGGGAAGGCTATATCCTGACCAGCAGATTCATGTAATGCAGCCGGCCACGATGCTCCAGCGCTGGTGGAGGGGACAGCGGGATCAAGTGTGTGGGAAGGCTGGGAAGGGGCAGATGTGGAGGGTTGGTCAAAGTGTCCCTCGGTGTCGGTCTCCTGAGGGATCGCTCTAGAAGGCTTCAACTCTGCGGGCGCCCGAGTGCTGCTCACCGTGCTGTGGAAGAAACAAAAACATAAAATTAATATACAGATGTGGAATGGCCCTGGCTGTAAAAAAAAAAAAGTTAACATTTTATGGTTATATTTACCTTCTGGTGACCATTGTTTCACGCAGGAACGCCAGAGCTCGTGCATATTTGTACTTGCTCTGGCGTCCTGAAGATCCACTCGGGGCCCGCATCTCTTTGTTAAATTCCTTCTTAAAGCGATCCCTCACAGACCGCCACCGCTTCATAATTCTCTCCCCTGAAACGAGAAAGCACACATTGGTTACTATACAACAACCACACTTTAGTCCTCGTGTCCCCCAGAGTTAATTTTTTCATTGTTTCCATAGTGTTTCACACAAGAAAATGGAAAACAAGAAGCGTTGGTTACACGAGGACAGAAGTTTTGAAAAAACACCTTTACAGTCAGCAACATGAACTATACTTACGTAATTTAGTCTGGGACCTAGGATTGAGGTCCTCCCAGCGGTGCACCATTGCTGCTACCACTTCCGTCCAGAGCCGTCGTGTCACAATTTGATCCGCATGCTGGCGGTCCCCCATGTTCCACAGCGGCTCCCTTTCTCGAACCAGGTCGATCATCAACTCCACGTCCAATCCCTCCTCCGTGTCCGAGTCGGGAGCACGCTGTGAAGCCTGTGAAATTAACAAAGGAAAAAAAAAAATCATGAGACACATTGTTTGAAATTTGCAAAATTATACATATTACAATGGGAAATTTAATGCACAAAACATTTTTAGATAACCCGTTTTCTACAAATGAAAAATTATAGAAAATGGCAAAAAAAAAAAACTTACACGTTGAGAACCGCCGACAGTCTCACGACGACTCTGGGAGGCGCTGGGAGAAACCCTCTGGCTCCCAGATGCGAGAGACTAAAAATGAAAAGAAAAATTAGGATATTGGCAGGTGTTGGCCGCTGTGTGAAGTATGTACTAAATGTTTTTCTATGTGTTGTGTGTAATGTGAAGGTGTGTTTCTGCGATTGATGCAGGATACTTACGAATTGTGAGCCCACTCCGGGTATCTCTCCACCCCGTCCTTCTTCCTCTGGGAGCTCCTCGTCATCTTCAGATTCCTGTTATTAAAAAAAAACAATCAAGACATATAACCCACAGATGGATTGTGGATAGAAAAATTAAAAATACATATTTTTACCGCCAATTCCTGACGATGGGTAGGAGGGCTCCCAGAAGAAGATGTGTCCTGCTGTGGCGGCTCTGGTTGGGAGGGAGGAGATGGCGATGCCGGTGGTGCTGCCGCCGCAGCTTCAGCCGCTGCCTCCTCCGCCAACACCGCCATTGCGGCAGCTGCAGAAGCTGTTTGACGTTGTCTGCTGTGGAAGAAACAAAAAGGGACAGTCAATATATTTCTATATTCCTTGGCCCTGGCTGAAAGAGAAAAACAAACATGTATTTTTATTGAAATGGGGGATGTAATCTTTACTTTCTACTGGCTTCCCTCCTTGCCCGCCTCTCCTCCTCTCGTCTATCTCCAGCCGCCGCCTCCCCCTCTTCTTGACGTCTTCTGCTGTTAAGTAAAAAGGGACTGTAAATTTTATATTCCTTGTCCATGGCTGAAAGAAAAACAAACATGTAATTTAGAGCAAAATGTGTGCTGTAATACTTACTTTCTGCGTGCTATCCTCCTAGCTTGGAGGTCCTCTCTTCCCCTCTGCTGAACTTGCGCTTCAGCCTCCGCCGCCGCCGCCCGGTGAAGTCTTCGGCTGTTGAATAAGGACACAAAAACGGACAGTGAATATATCTGTATTCCTTTGCCCTGGCTGAAAGAGAAAAACAAACATGTAATTTAGAGCAAAATGTGTGCTGTAATACTTACTTTCTGCTTGCTAGCCTCCTAGCTTGGAGGTCCTCTCCTCCCCTCTGCTCAACTTGCGCTTCAGCCGCCGCCGCTCGTTGAATTCTTCTGCTGTTGAATAAGGACACAAAAAGGGACAGTGAATATATGCGGATTCCTTGTCCCTGGCTGAAAGAGAAAAACAAACATTTAATTTTTAGGCACATGGGGGATGTCATATTTACTTTCTACTGGCTTGCCTCCTTGCATCCAGGATCTCCTGCGCCCTTGGATCAGCAGCATCAATTCTTCTGCTGTGGAATTAACAGACAAAAAGGAATTGTGTTTATATGTATTGATTGTCCCTGTTTTAAAATATAACATTCAAACAAGGACATTATTCCGACCACATGCAATCATTTGTAGCCATCAACAGTACCATGGGTAAACCGTATCCCTGGACAAAAAAAAAATAACAAAAAATCAATAAATAAAAAATTACAGTTTGAATCAACCAATCCCCAATACCAAAAAAAAAAAAAACAGTACAAACATAATGATAATAAAAACATGGACATTTCACATACGAGCATGAGTAGATTTAAGGTCAGAGGCACACAAAAAACAAAAATTGCAACAAAAAGAAAAGTAGATCAACATTTGGATACTAAACACCATGCAAATGTATAGCAGCATGAGTAGATAAACCGTGACAGGCCACAATGAACAAAGATTGCAAACAAAAAAACAATAGCATACAATGCAAGAGACCATGAGTAGATAAACCTTGACAGGCCACAATGAACAAAGATTGCAAACAAAAAACAAATAGCATACAATGCAAGAGACCATGAGTAGATAAACCGTGACAGGCCACAATGAACAAAGATTGCAAACAAAAAAACAATAGCATACAATGCAAGAGACCATGAGTAGATAAACCGTGACAGGCCACAATGAACAAAGATTGCAAACAAAAAAACAATAGCATACAATGCAAGAGACCATGAGTAGATAAACCGTGACAGGCCACAATGAACAAAGATTGCAAACAAAAAAACAATAGCATACAATGCAAGAGACCATGAGTAGATAAACCGTGACAGGCCACAATGAACAAAGATTGCAAACAAAAAAACAATAGCATACAATGCAAGAGACCAGGAGTAGATAAACCGTGACAGGCCACAATGAACAAAGATTGCAAACAAAAAAACATTAGCATACTAAACAAATGCAAGAGAGCATTAGTAGAAAAACCATCACAGGCCCCAAAAAATAAACATTGGCAAAAAAAATGGAGATAAACATTACCATAGTAAACACATGCACATTTCAGATAGTAGCAGGACAAGCAACCACATCACAGTCCCAAAAAAAAAAACATTTAAAAACAACAACAAAAAAAAAATTATATGATACACAAATACATCCACATTTCATATTGTCGCAGGGAGACCAAGCACATCACTGCAAAAAAACAGTACCAGTAGATCTACATTATCAACATTAACAGTAGCAGGGAATACACAATAAAGTTCACAAACAAATGCATTTTAAACTCGGGGACCCACCCCATCATCGGCAATTTAATTTCGTACAATACCAGGGGAACCAATCCCCATCACAGAAAAAACATGAAATATAAAATGTACCAGGGTGCCAAAAATAAACATCAGCTCACACAGCATTGGTGACATATGTATTGTAAATTTTGGATTTTGGGGGGGGGGCATATTTACCGTCTGTTTTCCTGGCGCTCCATGGTGCGGATCCTGGCTGCGAGTCTCCGGTGGCTGAGGCGTCGGTGGCTAGTCTCCGGTGGCTGAGGCGTCGGTGGCTAGTCTCCGGTGGCTGAGGCGTCAGTGGCTAATCTCCGGTGGCTGCATCTCCGGTGGCTGCGTCTACGGTGGCTGCGTCTATGGTGGCTGCGTCTACGGTGGCTGCGTCTACGGTGGCTCTGTGGCTTCTGTGGATGTGTCTGATGTCCCACAAAATTTTTTTTTTTTACATGTTTGCTGAGGGGTGGTATCTGTTTGTTGTGGGCTGGTATATCAATTAAAAAACCGGATGCGGCTACCGGATGCGGCTCAAGCCGGATGCGGCGCATTGCGGCGTCCATAGACTTTCATTGTAAAAAAAAAAACGCACGCGCCGCATCCGGCGCATGCGGCTTTTTCGTCGCAGACAAAAAACGTTACATGCAACGTTTTTTCCAGACACCGGACGGTGACCAGACACCGCATCCGGCACCAACCGGACGCGCCGCAGTGACATGCGGCGCCATCCAGCACTAATGAAAGTCTATGGGAAAAAAAAACGCATGCGGTGCATACGGTTTTGTGATGCGGCGCTGAGGAAAAATGCCGGGGGCGCCGCAAGGAGAAAAACGGATGTGTGAAAGAGGCCTAACACATATGAGACATATAATAAAATTTGGCCAAGTAGTAGGTGAAGGCAGGAAAACACATTGCCATGGTATACAGAAACAAAATCACAGATAGTTAGGAAGCCCTGCAGTTACCCTGTTATATATAAAGAAGGATTGCCAGTAACAATATGATTAAATCTATAGTGCACAAGGAAGGCACTTGCAACATAATAACAGTTCTGGGCAATCACACATAGCCATGAGATGGAAAATCCACATAAATGGGTGAACTATGCACTCAAATTGAAATACAGAGTAAACATACCATGGTAGAAAAACAGGGAGACCTGCAGGGCGATCCACAGCTAACCCCGACGTACGTTTCGGAGATTGCTCTCCTTCCTCAGGGGGCGTGGTTAAACGGAGTAATGTAAGCACTTTATATATACACGAACCCGGAAGTGAAGCGGACTCCCTGCGCATGCGTAACACACCGCAGACATACCTTTTCCCCTGTGGGGGTACACCTCAACCTTCTCCATAACAAGTATCTTATGACCAGCATATCCACCCACCCTTGTTAGGAATTCGACACTGGCTGTAGCAGCACGGAACACATTAACTCTGCTGATCTAGTGGCGGCGCATGGTGAGACGTGGAGGAAGGCCTGATTAAAAACTATGCCCAATTTAAAGTAGCGGGTCTCCTAGACTTGGAATGCCCATACACTAAGTGTATGGGCTGGCAAACATTTTCCGCTGTGGGGTACACCTCAACCTTTTCCATAACAAATATTTAACACCCAGCAAAAAAAAAAACACCCTTGTTACGATTTTGACAATGGCTGTAGCAGCACGGAACACGTTAACCAGGGGAAGAGTCCCGAGAAGAGGATTTGCATATTCCCAGTGCCTTCTGGGATAGGTGAAGAATCTCCGCAAGCTCAAAGAACACTGGATTTTGGCCGTTGCAGCTGAAAGGAGGACATCAGTAAACTTTTGGCATATATTTCACTGCTTTGATATCTCTTGAACAATAAGAACATGGAAGAGGCCAGGAGCCATTTGGTGAGCAGCATTTCTTGCTACATGTTCACAGATTTACCAGTGGAAAAGCCAAACTTTACATGCCAGAAACGTAATCTTGTATCCCTGTTGGAGGAAAAGTTGCAAAATCTAGAAGAGAGGTTATCTACATTGAAAACCATTAAGGAAGGTGAAGCGTACTTAGACAGAGCAGAATTATCTCTTCATGTTACAGAAAGAGATGAAATTCGAAGTGCAACTGAAGAAACAGAGGAATGGAAGCATGTGACCCAGAGAAGCAGGAGAATCGGGAGGCAGTCAGCACCCATACTGCTCAGGAACCAGTACCAGGCTCTTACGCAGGAGAACAATGAAGAAATACATCAGGATAAGACTCTGCCCACAAACAAGAACCTTGTACGCCTTCAGAGTCCTCTTGAATGGAGAAAGAAAAATGTTGTGAAGAAGAAACGGAGAGTTGTGGTCATGGGGGATTTCCTGTTGGGAGGAACAGAGGCTGCTATCTGCAGACCGGATTTAACCTCAAGAGAAATGTGCTGTCTTCCAGGTGCAAAAATTATAGATGTGTCTAACAGGAGTAGTATAGGAGTTATATTACTCATCAAACTCAATCTGACAGGTCATCACGCCCCCTATCATTTTATCCGTCTCCTTGTGGATTTGATCTGTCTGGGAAATCAGGACTGGTGAATCTGGGAAGTTCTATCAAAGTGATTCATGATTTTATATTCCTCTATTTAGATTTTATCCGTCTCCTTGTGGATTTGATCAGTCTGTGGTCTGGGGGAAAGCTCTATCAAAGTGATTCTTGTTTTAAAAGCCTCAAAACTTTTTGTGGGAGAGATTTTAAGTCCAGCAGTAGATGTATGTAAAAGAGACTTTTTTTTAGCCTGCCACAGCCGCAGAATTGAGTGTCTGTTTCATTTGATAGAAACTTATATCTTAGTAGTCTATGTACAGCCTAAAAGGATTTTATTGTACAGTATCATTCAGTATAAAAGGATTGTTTTATACATATGTAAAACACTAAATGTATGTGAAAGATAGAGTTTTTTTTAGCCAGCCAAAGCCGCAGAAGTGGATTTATATACCGTATTTTTCGGACTATAAGACGCACCGGACTATAAGACGCACCCAGGTTTTAGAGGTGGAAAATAGGGAAAAATATATTTGAAGCAAAAAATGTGGTAAAATATTTAATAACATACTATTATATGTGGTGTTATTATATAGTATGTTATTATGTTGGAAGCTACGGGTAGGAGATGGTGCTGCGGGACCAGTGTGGTGTCTGTAAACTACTATGTGAAGACGCTGGAGGGTGAGTATAAGGCCGGGGTCACACATGCGAGAAACTCACACGATTTCGTGTGAGTCTCTCGCATGAACACCCGGAACTGCCGCCGGCACTGAGACTGGATCGTGCGGCTGCATAGAAATACATGCTGCATAGAAATAGAGACAGATGATAGAGACAGAGTTGATAGAGATAGATGATAGAGATAGATGATAGAGACAGATGATAGAGACAGAGATGATAGAGACAGAGATGATAGAGACAGAGATGATAGAGATGATAGAGACAGATGATAGAGACAGATGATAGAGATGATAGAGACAGATGATAGAGACAGAGATGATAGAGACAGATGATAGAGACAGAGATGATAGAGACAGAGATGATAGAGACAGATGATAGAGACAGATGATAGAGACAGAGATGATAGAGACAGATGATAGAGACAGAGATGACAGAGACAGAGATGATAGAGACAGAGATGATAGAGACAGATTATAGAGACAGATGATAGAGACAGATAGATAGAGACAGATGATAGAGACAGAGATGATAGAGACAGATGATAGAGACAGAGATGATTAGAGACAGATGATAGAGACAGATATAGAGACAGAGATGAGAGACAGATGATAGAGACAGATGATAGAGACAGATATAGAGACAGAAATGATTAGAGACAGATGATAGAGACAGGATGATAGAGACAGAGATGATAGAGACAGATGATGGAGAGAGAATGATAGAGACAGATGATGAGACAGGATGATAGAGACAGAGATGATAGAGACAGAATGATAGAGAGATAGAGACAGATGATAGAGACAGAGATGATAGAGCAGATGATAGAGACAGAGATGATAGAGAAGAGATGATAAGATGATAGAGACAGATGATAGAGACAGATGATAGAGACAGATGATAGGAAGATGATAGAGACAGATGATGAGAGAGAACAGAGATGACAGAGACAGAGATGATAGAGACAGAGATGATAGAGACAGAGATGATAGAGACAGATGATAGAGACAGAGATGACAGAGACAGATGATAGAGACAGAGATGATAGAGACAGATTATAGAGACAGATAATAGAGACAGAGATGATAGAGACAGATGATAGAGACAGATGATAGAGACAGAGATGATAGAGACAGAGATGATTGAGACAGATGATAGAGACAGATGATAGAGACAGAGATGATAGAGACAGATGATAGAGACAGATGACAGAGATGATAGAGACAGATGATAGACAGAGATGATAGAGACAGATTATAGAGACAGATTATAGAGACAGATGATAGAGACAGAGATGATAGAGACAGAGATGATAGAGACAGAGATGATAGAGACAGAGATGATAGAGACAGATGATAGAGACAGACGATAGAGACAGAGATGATAGAGACAGATTATAGAGACAGATGATAGAGACAGATGATATAGACAGAGATGATAGAGACAGAGTTGATAGAAATGTGACACCTATGCGTTTCATGTGCGCATGATGCGCTGCACAAAAAAACGCAAGTGTGAAAGTAGCCTAACCTTTTAATTAATTCTCTGTTGTACAGTGTGTCTGAAGGACCTGTGATGACATCATGAAGAGGCAGGGCTTTGGTCATGTGATGCTCCAGCCAGCCCTCTTCATGACCTCATCACAGGTCCTTCACAGGAGCATTCAGCTTCCCATCAGCACAGCCCCAGGCTGTCAGGTATGCCAGCTGCTCCTGCTGCCTCCTTCTTCTTCAGACACCGATCTGCCCAGCTGCTGCAGGAATCAGACGCTGGGGAAACTGTGTGGCTTTGTGATCTGCTGCTCCCCGCTCACTGCTCAGCTGATACGTGGGCGGGGAAGCGGCTGATTAATATTCACTGCACTTAAGTAGGGAACGGGTTTCCCCAGCGCTTGTTTCCTGCAGCAGAGGGGATATTTTCTTGCCTCCTGCTGATCCCACTCCACCGCTGCCCACTGCCCCCCTCCCCACATGTTACATTTCGACCATAAGACGCACCCACACTTTCCTCCCAAATTTGGAGGAAAAAAAGTGCGTCTTATGGTCCAAAATATACGGTATATTTATTTGCTGGAAGGTTTATGAAATAGTAATCTATTTGCTGGAAGTGATTCTCACCTTGATTTTATAGTAATAACTATTTCATGTATGGTATAGCGATAGGTTACTATAGTCCAAAATGAGTGTCTGTTTCACTTGATAGAAACTTATATCTTAGTAGACTATTTACAGAGAGCAATTATCACATAGGCGAAAATGGGAAGCTGAAGTTTCTGAGTGATTTTAGAACACTTGGTTTCTGTTCAGAATAATTTAAAATCAAGAGTTAGACCAATTATCACATAGGTGAAAACGAGGAGCTGGAGTTTCTATGCATTTTTAATTGCAGGACTTTCCGTGGGGGCATAAAACTGGTTTCTAACAGCTGTTGTAGGTTTCATTAATTGTAACACAAAAACATACAGACAGGTCAAAGGATTCTCTCTAGACAGGCACAATCAAATGTGGCTACTTGGTCATTATATGCTGGAGTAATTCTCAATATTATATGATAGTATGCGTCTTATTTTATATTCATGTATGTGAAAGACAAACTTTTTAGCAGGGTATCTACTCTCATTCATTATTTTAAATAGTTACCATACGAATATTGTAGCGAATCAAGCTGTATTAAATTGATTACTAACACGATTCCAGAAACTTGATAACAAATTCACACCAAATTCATTATTTTGGGACATACCCAGGCCTATTTTGGGACATGCCCAGTCCTATGCAACGATTTTGACCAGCATTCAACAAAAATTGGGTTACGTGTGCTTTTATACTAGATTTTACTGTAATAAATAAATTAACATATAGCATTACACACCCCGAAGATATCATATGGCTAGCGCATATGGCTGCGTGTTAGATTAGGCCGCTGAGCAAGCTTTCCCCATAAAGAATTTAGGAAAAGTTTGGAGATCTGCCTTTTAGCAGGGTTGACACGGCGGAGACATGTTTAGGGCATCTCAGTTATATTGTGTATACGCCCGGGCATGTTTAAAACTGATGAGACTTATAACCACCGTCTCATTGTACGGGCATATTATGTATATGGCCGTGTTACAATATCACTCACTATAAAGCGATTGTTTTATTCGTATTTTAAAAAAAAGCAATGACGCGGTATTGTAAAACATTACAAGATTTTATTGTAATAAATAAATACATCTCAAAGACATTTCAAGCATTTAAAAGTTCATACAGAATGATATAAAAAGTGTCACATGTACAATTAACAAATAGCATTACACACTCTAGAAAATAAATAATTAACAAGTACATAGGCTACATCGTGAGCCACATGGTTGGCAGTATCGGTAGAGACCTTTTTTTAGGTATTAGAGTTCCCCGTGTGGTGCCTAATGACGGCGAGTGCAGAGAATGAATTGTACGAGTTGAGGGTTCTAGGCGCATCGGCGCAGATACACCATCGCTGGAGGCCATTTTTAATTCGTCTAAATGCTGTCTAGTAGTGGGATTACCCACAACAGTAGAGGGTATATTTAGCTCGGCCAAAGCTCGCATAAATGCATCGATAAAATCCAGCGTAGAAATGTCATAGTAGGGTAGGAAGAGATGCCTAAAAAGCTCATCAGGATCCCTAACAATCTTGGTGCGTGGTAGATTAGATCGTTGAGCAAACTTTCCCATAAAGAATTTAAGAAAAGTTTGGAGATCTGTCTTTTAGCAGGGTTGACGGCTATATTTTCAGGCCGTAACCGCACACCCTCTTTTTCAAGAAAATTGTCAATGTACTGCTTTTTCTTGGCATCATCAGTGCACCAGTTAGGATACCCCGAGGCCTCCTGCTTATCCCTAAGGTGTAATTTAATGTAACAAGCAAACAGATCGTCGCTGGTGTTTGGAAAATGCCATATTTCATAGATGCGGGCGATCCGGTACCCTTTATCTATCGCCAGCTCGAGCTCTATAGTGCACCAGGTACCTGTCAGGGAGCGTTCTTCATCACTATGGCTGCACTCCTCTGTGTATAGCAAAGGGGGAACATTAAATTTTTGTCGAGTTTTACCGGTAGAACGGGTAAAAATAAATCTCTCGGGGGATAGACCTTGACTTTAGCAAACCCAAAGTATTTTTAATGAAACCAAAATTGTCGTAGATGATGTCGGGGTGCCCAACAGGGTATATTTTAGTTTTGTTTACAAAGGGGTACAAGCTGCTGAAATAGTAGTAATGTAAAGTCTCATCAGCTTCCACTTGATGATAGAGCTTAATGGCATTAGTTCGACCCCATAAAGCGCATCGCGGGCGTCTAAGGGAGCGGGGAAATCCATTTGATGGAGAAATGCCTGAAGGTTAGAATCATTTTTAACCATTTCACGCCACTCATGCTCCGACATCACTCTTATGGTGTACCCGCGGTCTGTAGGTAACATTTTTTAGCTAAAAAGGCATGATATAATAGCCCGTAGGTGGTGTTTTGACCTTATTTGCATCATTTTCATTATAGCACAACGGACAGCCGTGGAAAAAAAACCCCCTGAAATTCAAAAACTATGTGCTGGCCGTTAACATAGGCATAGCCATCTAGAAAATACTGACCGAGTTGCTTTTCACCCCCTCTCAAGGCATGCTGAATGTCAATGTTCTCGGTATGCGCTACATACACGAGCCACTGTATAGCGGCGGATGAGTAGCGCTTTTTCGCCTTGTGATAATTATCACCATGTAAAATGGCGATCGTCTTTTCTGGTAGAAATTTAAACCGATACATTGACATACATACCGGGGCCAGGGTGATGAGCTGAAAAGGGTCAATACAACTGCTCTTCACAACCATTTCTTTTTGAATCTCACAGTATTTTTTAACACTTTTCAGCGTCATTTCCATAATGAGCTCTCTATAGATCTCACAGACTCGTCTTAAAATTTCAACATCCTGGTTGCAGTATGATTTTAGTTCACTCTTGAAGTCAAAAACTGTGTGTTTCTGACCCTCATGCCAGGCCAGGAACTCTACCCTCTCACCTGGTGCCATGTACTCTAACCCATAATATTTCACATCGGGTATGGGACCTACATAGTTTTGGTTTTCTCGGGTATTAAAAAGTGTGGAAAACTGAAAATCCCATGGCCTGAGGTAATTTACTGAGCTACATGGGGATAAAATTTAGCGAGTCTATGAACCTTATAGACAAATCGGGCAACATCACAAACAAGAGCCGGCCACCTTGGGCTATCAGCTTTACCTGTAGTTTTTCAAAAATCAGCTCCTTAACAATAAAGTAGGAATCATACCGTCCAGCATTGTGGGCTATAAATGTTAGCCTGAAAATTTCCCGCTGGTAAAGAACAGTAGAAAATCGTGCGTACAACTATCACTTACAAACTTCCATCGCTATCACAAGCACTATTACCTACAGAGGCGGCTTCATGAGAATTTCTGTATGTGTGTATCAAGATGCTCCCTGCTTTGACCGATTGTTTGCTCATAAATGCTGCCATTTCCAGGGTCATCATAGTTGTGTAAATGGGCTGTGAGAGTGTGTAACAACCCTAGGGGGTAAGGCATGATCATTTTAATTATTTTTTCAACTCATAATCATCCGTTCTTAGTCAGACAAGTTTATTTAAATTCACAGAAGTTGACTGTACATTTGCATAATTTTGTTTAAAATCATACATTTGCATAATTTTGTTTAAAATCGCATAGTTCGGTGATAATATCGGGTGTTGGACACGCACTTATCAGTCTTTCATACGTGTCGCAGAAAGATTTTAGTCTGTTCTGCGTGAGTTTGTTATGCGCGTACTGTGCAGACATGTCAAGAAACATTTTGACATGTTCATCAGTCCATACGTGTGTTGGTGTGTAATCTGATCGACCATCATCCTTCTGCTTCTTACTTACACGACGTCGCGATACCGCGCGTTTCTTTGGCGACAACGCATGGGTTGAATTGGTAGCTGCTTCTGCCGCGTTGCTATTTGCAGATTCTGTAGCTTGACACAGACGTATATTCTTACGCCTACTACTCTCCATATTCCCGGGGTGTGCGGTTGTCGCTGCGCTTTCTTCATGATACGCAACACAGCTGAGTGAAAGAGGCTCTGTTCTCACAGCCGCTATGTTCTCAAATCCGAAATTGCGCTGGTGCAAAACTCGCTATTGAAGATCCTCCGTAACTAAAGAAAAGATACATGGTGTAGTTAGCCGCTAATTGGGCGAAATATAGGAAAAGTTACATGCTCCACTTTACTCTGATTCAACGCAATATTTGTAAAGCAACCCGCATCGATTATCTGTGAAACCGGTGCATGATTGTTTGTATAAGTACACTATAGAGCGGCCTAGACATATATACTTATAAGTATGAGCCGGGTACTGATCTTCAGAGAATGCTGAATTAACAGACATCTCGCTGCTCGTTCGCAGCCGTATGTGGCTGTTCTTTTTCAAATTGCAGTCTCGCGCAGAACAGACTAAAATCTTTCTGCAACACGTATGAAAGACTGATAAGTGCGTGTCCAACACCCGACATTATCGCCAAACTATGCGATTTTAAACAAAATTATGCAAATATATGATTTTAAACAAAATTATGCAAATGTACAGTCAACTTCTGTGAATTTAAATAAACTTGTCTGACTAAGAACGGATGATTGAGTTGAAAAAATAATTAAAATGATCACGCCTTACCCCCTAGGGGTTGTTACACACTCTCACAGCCCATTTACACAACTATGATAGTAGTATAGGTACACCAGTATTCGTCAAACTCAAATCTGACAGGTCGACACGCCCCCTATCATTTAATCCGTCTTCTGTGTGAACTTTGCTCAGGCTGGGAGATCTGAACTTTGCTCAGGCTGAGAAATCTGAGCTGCTGGATTTGTGAATTTCAATCAAAGTGATTTATTCGTCTCTACTGATATTTTATCCACTGGATTTGATTAGTCTGTGTTGTTTTAGTGTAGCTTTTAAGGACCCAGTAAATGTATAAGGAGTTCTAGTTAAATAATAAGGATTTTTAGTGAATTAAAGAGTGAATCTTGATTTTATACTTTTTTGTGGAGAGAAACTTTTAAGGACCCAGTAAATGCATGTAAAACACTATTGTGGTGGAATTTGGAATTATGACGCTCATCTTATAGTTTTATTCAGTATATATATTTTTAGCTTGGCAGTGTATCTACACTTATATCAGGACTGGGAAGAATGTAATGACATGGAGATGGGCTGCTGGATTTGTGAATTTCAATCAAAGTGATTTATTCATGTCTATTTATATTTTATTCAGTGACTTTGATTAGTCTGTGGCGTTTTAGTGTATTAAAGGGTAGTTTTAACTCCATCCGTAGATGTAAAGCTATTTTCTAGCAGAGAATGCCCTGACATGAACTGTAAAGGGTTTGTATTAGAAGCACCCAGTAAATGTCTGTATTAGAATCCATCAGTAAATGTATGTAAAGCTCATTTCTAGCAGGTTTGTATAAATGTCCCCCAGTAAGTGTGTAAAAGTTTGGAACTGATATGCCTGTATGTAAAGGTGATTTCTAGCACTCTCTGTTACAGATCGGTAAGCTATTACCAAGCTGTGTATCTAAGGCTTGGGTTGTGTTGAGAGGAGCATATTTTTCTATTTACTAACTAACATGGTACATAGATATACATCTTTACTGGCACATAGAAATGTAGTACAACAGTGTTGACATGAATTGTCAGAATGAGTGAAGGTCGATGCTACGGTAATTCAGGCAAACAGTAAATAGTATTGCATTGTGTATAGTCAGTGGGATCTTTTAAAAACCAACACATTTATGTGTGTTCTTCTTGAAGTTACAGCTCAAAGACATTTCAATCACTGAATTAATTGTGACATGCTAGACTGTAATTGAAATAAATTCAAAAAGGAAGCTTTTGCAGTATAAAATACAAATTTTATTAAGGTCTAAAATACATTATCATGGATAAAAATCCAAAAGAGTGGGATATACAGCATGCAGAAAAATAGCCAAATGCAGACAGGTATGAACTACATTCAAATCAGTGAAGGTTTCTAGCAAACATTACCTGCACTAATGTGATTTTAAAACAATGGGTTTCTGAAGGGTCTTCCCACACTACCACTCTGTGGGAAGCTGTGTGGAAATGACATAGGCATAAGAGATCATTCATCTTAAAAACGTTTATTGCCAGAACTAATCATGATTTTATTGTAATAAATAAATACATCTCAAAGACATTTCAAGCATTGAATTAATTGTGACACCAAAATGTCGATACAAATGGCAATACAGGTCATGGGATTCTCTCTAGACAGGAACAACGCTGTTGAATGCTCCAACACGTGTAGTGAGGGTTTTTTAAAGTTGATGGGGTTTAAAAATAGCCAAATGCAGACAGGCATGAACTACATTCAAATCAATATATAATAGTGCACATCTCCATATCTTATATGTTATAGCAATAATAGACTAATCCGGGACTAAACAATAATAACCTCCATATATTTGTCCATATATATGCAATCTATGTAACTCACAATATCCCCCAATAGGCAGACATATATGCACTATATATAGGATTATAAGTATCTCAATGAAGCTGGTATATCAATAAAGTAACTGCCCCATCACAGATGCTAATATAATGCTGTTACCATGCATGTGCAGAGCTCATGTCCATATATATGCAATCTATGTAACTCACAATACCCCTCCCAATAGGCAGACATATATGCGCTATATATAGGATTATAAGTATCTCAATGATTCAGGTATATCAATAAAGTAACTTCTCCATCACAGCTGCTAATATAATGATGTTAGCATGCGAGTGCAGAGCTCACAATACATACTGTGCGTGCATATGAAGTCAATTAGCAAATCCATATGAGGAGCTATATTAAAAAAGCATCGCCATAGATGTGAGATCATACCTGAATGCTGCTTGGCATCCCATGTGTATAGCCCTCATTTCTCGCACTGTTTGCTACAGCTAGATCACTCTGTTTCATGTGAGAATACAGGCATAGGATGGGAGTCATTACTTAGATTTTGTTATTTTGGGGCTATTTTTAACTGTTTCATGTGAGAATACAGACATAAGATGGGACCATTACTTAGTGTATACTATTTATGTACAAAGATGATACGGAAAATATATGTTTCCAAAGTTTAATTGTAGCAAATCAAGGTGTATTAAACTGATTACTAACACAATTATGGCAACTTGATAACAATTTCACAACAAATTCGTTATTTTGTGACTATTTTTAACTGTTTCATGTGAGAATACAGGCAGAGGATGGGGCCAATACTTGGTGTATACTATTTATGTACAAAGATGATACGGAAAATATATGTTTCCAAAGTTTACTGACAGGGAGTACATAGTGGGGAGTGCCCTCTTGCAGTGCTAACCTGATTACAAGCCCTCATTGCTACTTTTTCTCTTGTCTAACATCACAATACAACCAAGTGGTTCTTCAAAACTATTTGTAAGTCTTCCGGCACAAAGCACATGTGAACAGTTGATGGTAATATTTTGCCACATGACAAATGTTTCTGACTCTCAGTTGCTAATACTGATAGACATATTGTGAACTGACATATAGGGTCCATGTGAGACACCATATTTTTCAACATTTTTGCTCCTTCACAGATTTATTTTGCATTATATTTTTTTATTTTGCTTAAGGATCATGTACAGAGGTGTTTTTATGGTTTAATACTGATAGACATATTGTCCCAGGCATGTCAGGGCATGCCCGGACAAGTCCTGGCATGCCTGGACAAGTCCTGGTCACGTGACAACCGTGGAAAAACAAGCCTGAAATTCAAAAACTATGCGCTATCCGTTAACACACGCATAGTCATCTAGAAAATATTGAGCGAGTCGCTTCACAAACCATCTCAAGGCATGCTGAATGTCAACGTTCCCGCTATGAGCTACACACATGACCAACTGTATAGTCTGGGACGCGTAGCGTTCTTGTTGCACAGGCCTATTTTTAAAGATGCTATGCCCCTCAGATATAAAAGACAGGCATGTTGGAACGTGTCCCGGCCTATTTTGGCAAATGCCCACTCCTATGTATCGATTTTGATCAGCATTCAACAATTTATTTTGCTCATGTGAGACACCATATTTTTCAACATTTTAGCTACTTCACAGAATTATTTTGCATTATATATTTTTTTATTTTGCTTAAGGATCGTGTACAGAGGAGTTTTTATGTTTTAATACTGATAGACATATTGTGAACTGACATATAGGGTCCATGTGAGACACCATATTTTTCAACATTTTAGTTCCTTCACAGAATTATTTTGCATTATATATTTTTTTATTTTGCTTAAGGATCGTGTACAGAGGAGTTTTTATGTTTTAATACTGATAGACATATTGTGAACTGACATATAGGGTCCATGTGAGACATGCCTGGACAAGTCCGGGCATGTCCGGGCATGCCTGGACAAGTCCTGGTCACGGGACAGCCGTGGAAAAAACAATACTGAAATTCAAAAACTATGGGCTGGCCGTTAACACACGCATAGTCATCTAGAAAATATTGAGCGAGTTGCTTCACAAACCACACAAGGCGTGGTGATTGCCAATGTTCTCGGTATGCGCTACATACATGACCCTCTGTATAGCCTGGGATGAGCAGCGTTCTTGTTGCACAGGCCTGTTTTTAAAGACGCTAAGCCCCATCAGATATAAAAGACAGGCATGTTGGGACGTGTCCCGGACTATTTTGGCACAGAACCACACCTATGCAACGATTTTGATCAGCATTCAACAAAAAATTGCGTGCAAACTTTTTAGCATACGCGTCAAACACAAGGCGACGACACCTCGGGCTAGCACATTTACCGGTAGTTTTCAAAAACCACTGCCTTAACAATAAAGTAAGAATCGTGGTGACCTGCATTGTGGTCTATAAATGTATAGTCTGAAAATTTACCGTTGCTAAAGAACAGTAAAAAGTCGTGCGTACAACTATCATCCTCAAACTCCCAGAGCTATCACAAACACTATTGCCTACAGAGGCGGCCCCGCGAGAATTTCTGGATGTGCGTGTCAAGAGGCTCCATGCCTTGACCGATTGTTTGCGCGTGAATGCTGACATTTCCAGGGTCATTATAGTTGTGTAAATGCTCTGGGGGCTCGTGTATCGACCCCTAGGGTGTAATGCGTGATCATTTTAATTATTTTTCAATTCATATCCATACGCTCTCAGGCAGACAGGTTTATTTCACAGAAGTTGACTGTACAGTTGCATAATTTTTGTTTAAAATCATACATATGCATAATTTTGTTTAAAATCGCACAGTTCTGCGATAATGTCGGGTGTTGGACATGCACTTATCAGTCTCTCATACGTGTCGCAGAAAGATTTTAGTCTGTTCTGCGAGAGTTTATTATGCACGTACTGTGCAGACATGTCAAGAAACATTTTGGTGTGTTCACCAGTCCATACGGGTGTTGGCGTGTAAGGTGAGCGACCATCATCCTTCTGCTTCTTACTTACACGACGGCGCGATACCGCGCGTTTATTTGACGGTAATGCAATAAAATATAAATAGAGGAATATAAAATCATGAATCACTTTGATAGAACTTCCCAGATTCACCAGTCCTGATTTACCAGACAGATCAAATCCACAAGGAGACGGATAAAATGATAGGGGGCGTGACGACCTGTCAGATTGAGTTTTGATGAGTAATATAACTCCTAAACTACTAACAGGATATCAGGACTAGAGATGAGTGACTTTGCCTCAGGGAGGGTCGAGTCGGGTTTCAGACCACCCGACTTTCACAAAAGTCGAGTAGAACGAAATAGGCCGACTATCGGAAAAAGTCGAAGGTCCGACTGAAACACGAAACCCAATGCAAGTCAATGGGGAAGAAAAGTCGGCAGTCAGTGGAGGACAGTAAACACACCTACAATGCCCATTTCAATGCCAACGACATCAATTCTTATTACTTAAGCTTGTCAACCTTAATTTACTTTATAATAATAGCTACACATTGATAACTGGGGGTTATTTGGCTAAAGTTGTGGGGCGGGGCAGGGCTGGCTCCAGGTTTTCGTGTGCCCCGGGCGAAAGAGTGTCAGTGGGCCCCTTTAACACATTCCACAATTCATGATGCTTGGATACGGCAGAGAAATATAGGTATAGTACAATGCCAAATACTTCACTTCTTACATTACATGAGTGATATCTTTTGTAAATTCTACAATAGCTCAAAAACCGGACAGTATAGTCCTCCTACAGTATTATGGGCACCACATAGTGCGCCATACAGAATGGGCACGAAATAATGCTCCATACTGAATAGGCCCAATATGTGCTCCATATGATGCTCCATATATAATGTGCTCCATGTGATTCCCCATAAATAATGAACCCCATATGATGCTCTAGTATATGATGGGCCCCATATGATGCTCCAGTATATGATGGGCCCCATGGATGATGATTCAGTGTAAGATGGGCCTATATAATGCTCCATATATAATGGGCCCCATATGAGGCTCCCATGTATAATGGGCCCGTATATGATGCTCCAGTGTATGATGGGCCCCATTTATAATGCTCCAGTGTACGATGGGCCCCACGGATGATGCTCCAGTGTATCATGGGCCTATATAATGCTCCATATATAATGGGCCCCATATGATGCTCCAGTGTATAATGAGCTCCGTATATAATGCTCCAGTGTATGATGGGCCCCATTTATAATGCTCCAGAGTATGATGGGCCCCATGGATGATGCTCCAGTATATGATGGGCCTATATAATGCTCCATATATAATGGGCCCCATGTGATGCTCCAGCGTATAATGGGCCCCGTATATGATGCTCCAGTGTATGATGGGCCACATTTATAATGCTCTAGTGTATGATGGGCCCCATGGATGATGCTCCAGTGTATGATGGTCCCCATTTATAATGCTCCAGTGTATGATGGGCCCCATGGATGATGTTCCAGTGTCTGATAGGCCTATGTAATGCTCCATATATAATGGGCCCCATATGATGCTCCAGTATATAATGGGACCTATCTATGATGCTCAACTGTATGATGAGCCCCATATATAATACTACAGTGTATAATGCTCCCCATATATTGCTCCAAACATTTAAAAAAATTAACTACCTCTCCTCTGCTCTACTCTAGACTCCTCCACGTCGCCATCTTCCAGCTCTCTGCACTGTGACTGTTCAGGCAGAGGGCGCCCTGACGTGACGTCATCGCACTGTCTGACCTGAATGTCACTGTCAGGAAGCGCGGAAGACGTCACAGCATTGGAGCAGGGAAAGGTAAGTATTGCAAGTGCTGGGGCCCTGAGCAAGCAGGGGGGACCACTCATGGGCGCCGGCTCTGGCACAGGGCCCCTCATAGTACTCTCGCACAGGGCCCCCCCACCTGCTCAGGGCCCCAGCACTTGCCCGGGTGTGCCAGGTTCAAGGTGTGAGCCAGGAGAGGTATGTGTGAGTTTTGCCAGGGCTATGGCCGCCACAAAATTACGGCCGTTATCACTGACTACCTTGCCTGGCTCAAGATGTAGACTACTCAGCCATGACTCAGTTTCTCGCTGTAAGTAGTCGGCCAGTAGCTCCGCGGTGTGTGTGTTGTCATCCAAAGACATCATCTTTAAAACAGCCTGCTGACGCTTACCACTAGCTGTTCAATAGTGGAACACCTTGTGTGCAACACTGGCAGCTGCGGATGGAGTGCTCGTGCGACTGCACTCTGTCAACGAGCTTTTGCTTCTGGAGGAGGAGGAGGAGGAAAAGGGTCGAACGCCTACAGCCAACTGTTGCCTATACCATGGGCTAGGCAGCACTGTCCCACCGCCGCTGTCCTCTGTGGACCCTGCATCCACCACATTAACCCACTGCGCAGTGATATACACGTAACGGCCCTGGCCATGCCTACTCGCCCATGCATCTGTTGTGAGGTGCACCTTTCCACTCAATGATTGAGTGCATGAACAATGCGGTCTTTCACATGCAGGTGAAGGGCAGGGATGGCTTTTCTAGAAAATAAGTGCCGACTGGGTAGGTCATAGCATGGGACAGCGTAGACCAGGAGCTCTCAGAAATTTGCACTTTCAACCAAACGGAAGGGCATCAACTCTAATGGAATCAGTTTGGCAATGTAGGCATTCAAAGCCAGTGTATGTGGATGAGAGGATGAGTACTTTCTTGTCCTACTCAGAGTGTCTGCTAGGGTGAGCTGGACTTGAGAGCTGCATATGGGGGAACTAGCGGTGGACATGGCGGACTGTGAGGGGGTTGGTGATGGTGGTGGTGGTGATGGCATAGATTCAGTCTTTCGTTGCAAAAACATTGTGATTCCCTGACTGCTTTAGCCTTCAAATTTCAGAGATTTTTCCCTCAGCTAAAGATTCTTCCGCACTTCTTACAGATAACCTTTGCCTTATCAATAGGATTTTGGTCAAAAAAGTGCCACACTGCACTCTTCCTTCTATGGGATACATTTTTAGGGCTTGCACGCTGTGATAATTTGACCATCTGGCCAACCTGTCCTGCAACTCTTTGGTTTTTTTTACACGTTTTTGTACTGCTACGGGCCTGCCAGATAATCGCAGATGCAATGTCGATGCCTGCTGCGGGTCCTTCTCCTCTTCTGAGCTATTGCCAGCGGCACCCTCTTCCCCCAATGGATGCCAATCCGGGTCAACAACTGGGTCATCAATCAACTCCTCTTTAATTTCATCTGCACCTTCCTCTGTGTCACCGTGTAAGGTGGTATAGTATTCGGGAAGGGGCACCTGAGTTTCATCAGGGTCAGATTCTGGCTCAGTAGACTGCGAGGGCAATGTAGTGCTCTGGGTGAATGTACCAGCAGAATCATCTAGCAGTGGCTGTGCATCAGTGCACTCCATGTCAGATTCATCTTGGACTGGGGAATTCAGGATTTGACTTGATAACCCAGGCATGGTATGTGAAAAGAGTTCCATGGAGTAATCTGAAGTGTGGCCTGCCGCATACTTCACTTTTGGTGGGGTTGAAGGACACAAGGAAGGGTGTTGTTCCTGACAAGGAGCCTGCACTGACGACTCAGTGCTTACATTTTTTGAAACTTCAGAAGAGGAGGCGATAAAGCTGGAGGCTGTTATGGCAATGTAAGCCAAAACCTGTTCCTGATGCTACGGCTTTAAAAGCGGTTTACCTGCTCCCAGAAAAGGGAGCCTTCCAGGCCTTCTGGAGCTAGACGATGACGCAGGCTCAACACCTCCTGCCTTAGGTGCTATTGTGCTTTTGGCACAACCAGCAGATGCACCACCACCACCATCAGTACCAGCTGCCTCCCCCGCCCACGTCCGCAGCCTCTTCCACCATACTTCCTCATGTTTGGGAAAATGTACCAAAAATACCAGCAGATATATGGTACTGTATCAGAAGTGTACAGCTGTATACTGTGAAGGGGAAAATTGTAAATCTCTGTATATATTTCCGGAGTCACACACAGACGCTCTCAGGCTCAGTATGGATTAGACCAGAATATAAAAAGCAGAAAAATGGCACTGAATCAGAAGATACCAGATGTATACAGTGTAGGGGTAATTGTAAATCTCCATATATATTTCCGGAGGCACACACAGACGGTCACAGGCTCAGTATGGATTAGACCAGAATATAAAAAGCAGAAAAAGGGTACTGTATCAGAAGATACCAGGAGTATATAGTATAGGGGAAAATTGTAAATCTCTGTATATATTTCCTGAGTCACACACAGACGCTCTTAGGCTCAGAATGGATTAGACTAGAATATAAAAAGCAGAAAAAGGGTACTGTATTAGAAGATATCAGGTGTATACAGTGTAGAGATAATTGAAAATCTCCTTATATATTTCCGGAGTCACACACAGACGCTCTCAGGCTCGGTATGGATTAGACCAGAATATAAAAAGCAGAAAAAGGGTACTGTATCAGAAGATACCAGGTGTATACAGTGTAGGGGTAATTGTAAATCTCCGTATATATTTCCTGAGTCACACACAGACGCTCTCAGGCTCAGTATGGATTAGACCAGAAAATAAAAAGCAGAAAAAGGGTACTGTATCAGAAGATACCAGGTGTATACAGTGAAGAGGTAATTGTAAATCTCCATATATATTTCCGGAGTCACACACAGACGCTCTCAGGCTCAGTATGCATTAGACCAGAATATAAAAAGCAGAAAAAGGGTACTGTATCAGAAGATAACAGGTGTATATAGTATAGGGGAAAATTGCAAATGTCCGTATATATTTCCAGAGTCACACACAGACGCTCTCAGGCTCAGTATGGATTAGACCAGAATATAAAAAGCAGAAAAAGGGTACTGTATCAGAAGATACCAGGTGTATACAGTGTAGGGGTAATTGTAAATCTCCGTATATATTTCTGGAGTCACACACAGACGCTCTCAGGCTCAGTATGGATTAGACCAGAATATAAAAAGCAGAAAAACGGTACTGTATCAGAAGCGTACAGCTGTATACAGTGTAGGGGTAATTGTAAATCTCCGTATAGATTTCCGGAATCACACACAGATAGCATGCATTTGTCCATGATACCAGCCGGTACACTGTAGTGTGTGAGGAGCGTACAGCTCTATACGGTGTGGGAAAAAATGAACGCTCGGTAGCTGTGCAGAAAAAAAGAATAAACGTATTAGTGCTGTGTAAAAAGCAGTCTGCACAGCAGTGTACACACAGCAATACAGCTAGCAGGCAGCCTATTAACCAGCGCTGCTGCACACAAGAAAATCCTCCCCAGTCACTTGCAGGCAGCCTAATAACCAGCGCTGCTGCACACAAGAAAATCCTCCCCTGTCACTGCACACTAACTGTACAGCACAATTGCTATCAGCACAAGCACATAAGAACTTCTCTTTCCAGCCCTAACTCTCTCCCTACTGATAAACAGCTTTGGCAACCTCTCCCTACTATTCAGATCGGCAGAAGTAAAATGGCTGTCGGCAGTCAGGGCTTTTATAGACACTATGACGCCCCCCCAAAGTAAGCCAATCACTGCAATGCCCTTCTCTAAGATCGTGGTGGATGCTGCCCATGTCATCTCGTTGCCCACAATGTAGGTCCTTGCTCATTGGCTGAAAAAAGGCGCCTGCAAGCATTATGGGAAAACCGACTTTGGCGCTCGGGTCGATGACCGCATGGCTAACTTCACGCTATGGTCGGGTTTCGCTCGGCGAAACCCGACTTTGGCGAATGTCGGCGACTTATGAATCTGACCGACCTGTTTCGCTCAACTCTAATCAGGATTCTTCAGGCATACAGATGAATACCCATTCCTGCTAATACATGTGGGGACAAAAGACACCGCAAGAAACGACCTGGAAACCATCTGCAGTGACTTTGAAAACTTAGGTAAGAAACTGAAAGAACTGGGAGCAAAGGGGGTCTTCTCTTCCATCCTCCCAGTGGATGGCCATGGAACAACGTGGTGGAATAAGATGCTGCAGGTGATCAATTGGCTACGTTGATGGTGCCGTCAACAAGGATTTGAATTTCTGGATCACGGAGTGAATTACCTATACGTTGGACTACTTGCTAGAGATGGGGTGGACCTTACGAAAACTGGAAAACATGTATTTGGAAGTCGCCTTGCTAGTTGCTACACTCATCAGGAGAGCTTTAAACTAGAACAATGTGGGAAGGGAAGCAAAATACCAGAAAAAGCCATACACCTGACAAATACTATTGAGAATTCTGCTATTAGAAATGAAAGGGAAGAACAAAGTGTATGGGCTGGCAAATATTTTCCCCTGTGGGGTACACCTCAACCTTTTCCATAACAAGTATTTATCTCCCAGCAAAAACACACACCCTTTTTAGGATTTTGACAATGGCTGTAGCAGCACGGAACACGTTAACCCTGGTGATCTAGTGGCGGCGGATGAAGAGACGTGGAGGAAGGCCTGATTAACCCCTTTCTACCATCGGACGTACTATCCCGTCCATGGTACCTGGTCCCTTATGACCATGGACGGGATAGTACGTCCCATGCGATCGGACGCATTCCCGGGGGGAGCGCGGCCGGGTGTCAGCTGATTATCACAGCTGACACCCGACACTATATGCCAGGAGCAGTCACGGACTCCCGGCACATTAACCCCTGGCACACTGCGATCAAACATGATCCCAGTGTATCAGGGGCACAGGAAAGAATCGCGCAGGGAGAGGACACCCTGCGTGCTTCCCTGAGACCCTCAGAACACCGCAATGTGATCGCGCTATTCTGAGGGCTTCCTTCCTGCAGGACCCCGGATCCAAGGTGGTTGCGGGGTTCTTCGGGGTCTTGCAGGGAGGCGGCTTCCTCAGCGCCTGCTGAAAGCAGGCGCTGAGAAAGCCTGTAGCAGTGCCAGTGAGATCGCTGTGCACACTGTCAGACCAGCGATCTGACATTATACAGTGATGTCCCACCCTGGGACAAAGTAAAAAAGTAAAAAAAAATAAAAATCACATCTGTAAAAAAAAATTCCTAAATAAAGAAAAAAAATATTCCTCAATAAATTCATTTTTTCATGTAAATAAAAAAAAACAATAAAAGTACACATATTTGGTATCGCCGTGTCATAACGACCCGCCCTATAAAACTGTCCCACTAGCTAACCCCTGTAGTGAACCCCTTAAAAAAAACAAAGCAAAAAACAATGCTTTATCATGATACAGCCGAACAAAAAGTGGAATAACACGCGATCAAAAAGACCGATATAAATAAACGTGGTACTGCTGAAAACGTCATCTTGTCCCGCAAAAAACAAGCTGCCATACAGCATTATCAGCGAAGAAATAAAAAAGTCATAGCTCGCAAAATAAAGCGATGCAAAAATAATTATTTTTTTATATAAAATAGTTTTTATTGTATAAAAGCGCCGAAACATAGAAAAATGATATAAATGAGGTATCGCTGTAATCGTACTAACCCGAAGAATAAAACTGCTTTATCAATTTTACCACACGCGGAACGGTATAAACGCCCCCACAAAAGAAATTCATGAATTGCTGATTTTTGTTCATTCTAACCTCCCAAAAAGTTCTCCCCACACATCTAGATAAGTTCCTTGGGTGGTCTAGTTTCCAAAATGGGGTCACTTGTGGGGGTTTCCAATGTTTAGGCACATCAGGGGCTCTCTAAACGTAACATGACATCCACAGACAATTCCATCAGTCTGCAATCCAAAACGTCACTACTTTTCTTCCGAGCCCCGATGTGTGACCATACAGTAGTTTTCTCCCACGTATGGGGTATCAGCGTACTCAGGACAAATTTGACAACAACTTTTGGGGTCCAATTTCTCCTGTTACCCTTGTGAAAATAAAATATTGGGGGCGAAAAAATCAATGTTGTAAAAAAAAATGATTTTTTTGTTTTTACAGCTGTACTTTATAAACTTCTGTGAAGCAGTTAGGGGTTCAAAGTGCTCACCACACATGTAGATAAGTTCCATGGGGGTCTATTTTCCAAAATGGGGTCACTTGTGGGGGGTTTCCACTGTTTAGGAACATCAGGGGCTCTCCAAACGCAACATGACTCCCGCAGACTATTCCATCAAAGTCTGCAAACCAATCATTACTTCCCTTCCGAGCTCCGACGTGTGCTCATACAGTAGTTTTCTCCCACATATGGGGTATCTGCGTACTCAGGACAAATTGGACAACAACTTTTGGGGTCCAATTTCTCCTGTTACCCTTGGGAAAATAAAAAGTTGGGACTAAATGATCATGTTTGTGGAAAAAATATGATTTTTTTTTATTTTCATGCTGGGGCGTTATAAACTTGAGTGAAACACCTGGGGATTCAAAGTTCTCACCACACATCTAGATAAGTTCCTTGAGGGGTCTCCAAACACGACATGGCATCCAGCCAATTCTGCATTGAAAAAGTCAAATGGCGTTCTTTCCCTTCCAAGCTCTGCCATGTATCCAAACAGTGGTTTACACCCACATATGGGGTATCAGCATTCTCAGGACAAATTGCACAATAACTTGTTACCCTTGGGAAAATAAAAATTGGGGTGAAAAGATCATTTGTGTGGAAAAAATATGATTTTTTAATTTTAGTGCTCTAGGTTATAAACTTGTGTGAAGCACTTGGAGGTTCAAATTGCTCACCACAGATCTAGATAAGTTCCTTAGGGGGTCTAGTTTCCAAAATGGGGTCACTTGTGGGGGGTTACCACTGTTTAGGCACATCAGGGTCTATCCAAATGCAACATGGTGTCCAATCTCAATTCCAGCCAATTTTAGTTGGAAAAAGTCAAATGGCGCTCCTTCCATTCTGAGCTCTGCCGTGCGCCTAAACAGTGGTTTCCCCCCACGTATGGGGTATCATCGTACTCAGAACAAATTGTACAACAATGTTTGTGGTCCAATTTCTCCTGTTTCCCTTGGGAAAATAAAAAACTAGTGACTAAAAGATAACTTTTGTGGGAAAAAAATAGGATTTTTTATTTTCATGCCGGGGCATTAAAAACTTGTGTGAAGCACTTGGGGGTTCAAAGTGCTCACCGTAGATCTAGATAAGTTCCTTAGGGGGTCTAGTTTCCAAAATTGAGTCACTTGTTGGGGATTTCCACTGTTTAGGCACATCTGGGTCTCTGCAAACAGAACATGACACCCATCAACGTCTGCATTCCAAAACATCATTACTTCCTTTCCGAGGCCTACCGTGCGCCCAAACAATATTTCCCCCCCCACATATGGGTTACCAGCGTGCTCAGAACAAATTGGACAACAACGTTTGGGGTCCAATTTCCTTGGGAAAAATCAAAAATTGGGGACTAAAAAATCATTTTTGTGGAAAATTGTTTTGATTTTTTTTCACACCCAGGCATTATAAACTTTTGTGAAACACTTGGGGGTTCAAAGTGCTCACAACAGATCTAGATAAGTTCCATACGGGGTCTAGTTTCCAAAATGGTGTCACTTGTGGGGGGTTTCCACTGTTTAGGTGCATCAGGGCTCTCCAAACATGACATGGCGTCCAATCTCAATTCCAGCCAATTCTGGTTTGAGAAAGTCAAACGGTGCTCCTTCACTTACGAGCTCTGCCGTGCGCCCAAACAATGGTTTTCCCCCACATACGGGGTATTGGCAAACTCAGGAGAAATTGCACAACAGCTTTATCTGTCCATTTTCTCCTTTTACCCTAGTGAAAATAAAAAAAGTTTGCAAAATATAATTTTTGTGACTAAAAAGTTAAATGTTAATTTTTTCCTTCCATGTTGCGTCAGCTCCTGTGAAGCACCTGAAGGGTTAATAAACTTCTTGAATGTGGTTTTGAGTACCTTGAGGGGTGCAGTTTTAAGAATGGTGTCACTTTTGGATATTTTCTGCTATATAGACCCCTCAAAGTGACTTCAAATGTGAGGTGGTCCCTAAAAAAAATGGCTTTGTAAATTTTGTTGTAAAAATGAGAAATTGCTGGTTAACTTTTAACCCTTATAATTTCCTAAAAAAAAAAAAAAAATTTTGGTTCCAAGATTGTGCTGATGTAAAGTAGACATGTGGGAAATGTTATTTGGTATCTATTTTGTGTGACATATTTCTCTGTTTTAAGGGAATAAAAATTCAAAGTTTGAAAATTGCAAAATTGTAAAAATTTTCGCCATATTTGCGCTTTTTCAAAAATAAACGCAAGTTATATCGAAGAAATTTTATGACTAACATGATGTACAATATGTCACGAGAAAAAAATCTCAGAATCGTGAAGATCCGTTGAATCGTTCCAGAGTTATAACCTCATAAAGAGACAGTGGTCAGAATTGTAAAAATTGGCCCGGTCATTAACGTGCAAACCACCCTTGGGGGCAAAGGGGTTAAAAACTAGGCCCAATTTAAAGGAGCGGGTTTCCTAGACTTGGAATGCCCATATATTAAGCGTATGGGCTGGCAAACTATTTCCTCTGTTGGGTACACCTCAACCTTTTCAATAACAAGTATTTAACACCCAGTAAAAAATCCCTCCCTTGTTAGGATTTTTACACTTGCTATGGCAGCACGGAAGACATTCACCCTGGTGATCTAGTGGCGGCAGATGATGAGACGTGGAGGAAGGCCTGATTAAAAGCTAGGCCCAATTTAAAGGAGCGGGTATCCTACACTTGGAATACCCATACACTAAGTGTATGGGCTGGCAAACATTTTCCCATGTGGGGTACACCTCAACCTTTTCCATAACAAGTATTTAACACCCAGCATAATCACCCACCCTTGTTAGGAATTTGACTCTGGCTGTAGCAGCACGGAACACGTTAACCCTGGTGATCTAGTGGTGGCGGATGATGAGACGTGGAGGAAGGCCTGATTAAAAACTAGGCCCAATTAAAAGGAGCTGGTCTCCTAGACTTGGAATGCCCATACATTAAGTGTATGGTCTGGCAAACATTTTCCCCTGTGGGGTACACCTCAACCTTTTCCATAACAAATTGTCACGCTCCAGCCCTGGCTGATGGTCGAGAGCCAAGGGGGGTTGTGGCCCCACTGTACCACAAACCAGACTACCCTGGAAGTGACTTGACTAGGACAGCTGCCTGGGTCTTCAATGGAGCCTCTGATGGTGTGGTCAGGCTTGTGCAGCAGGCAGCTGCCAGGTGCCACTCCAGGGTGGTATCTGACTGTGGCTGCTGATCCCACTTGGGAGGCGGTGGCACGGCTGAGACACAGGGCATGCAGGCACGGATGAGACACAGGACTGGCAGGCACTGATGAGACACAGGACTGGCAGGCACGGATGAGACACAGGACTGGCAGGCACAGATGAGACACAGGACTGGCAGGCACAGATGAGACACAGGACTGGCAGGCACAGATGAGACACAGGACTGGCAGGCACAGATGAGACACAGGACTGGCAGGCACAGATGAGACACAGGACTGGCAGGCACGGATGAGACACAGGGCTGGCAGGCACGGATGAGACACAGGGCTGGCAGGCACGGATAAGACACAGGGCTGGCAGGCACGGATGAGACACAGGGCTGGCAGGCACGGATGAGACACAGGGCTGGCAGGCACGGATGAGACACAGGGCTGGCAGGCACGGATGAGACACAGGGCTGGCAGGCACGGATGAGACACAGGGCTGGCAGGCACGGATGAGACACAGGGCTGGCAGGCACGGATGAGACACAGGGCTGGCAGGCACGGATGAGACACAGGCTGGCAGGCACGGATGAGACACAGGGCTGCAGGCACGGATGAGACACAGGGCTGGCAGGCACGGATGAGACACAGGGCTGGCAGGCACGGATGAGACACAGGGCTGGCAGGCACGGATGAGACACAGGGCTGGCAGGCACGGATGAGACACAGGGCTGGCAGGCACGGATGAGACACAGGGCTGGCAGGCACGGATGAGACACAGGGCTGGCAGGCACGGATGAGACACAGGGCTGGCAGGCACGGATGAGACACAGGGCTGGCAGGCACGGATGAGACACAGGGCTGGCAGGCACGGATGAGACACAGGGCTGGCAGGCACGGATGAGACACAGGGCTGGCAGGCACGGATGAGACACAGGGCTGGCAGGCACGGATGAGACACAGGGCTGGCAGGCACGGATGAGACACAGGGCTGGCAGGCACGGATGAGACACAGGGCTGGCAGGCACGGATGAGACACAGGGCTGGCAGGCACGGATGAGACACAGGGCTGGCAGGCACGGATGAGACACAGGGCTGGCAGGCACGGATGAGACACAGGGCTGGCAGGCACGGATGAGACACAGGGCTGGCAGGCACGGATGAGACACAGGGCTGGCAGGCACGGATAAGACACAGGGCTGGCAGGCACGGATGAGACACAGGGCTGGCAGGCACGGATGAGACACAGGGCTGGCAGGCACGGATGAGACACAGGGCTGGCAGGCACGGATGAGACACAGGGCTGGCAGGCACGGATGAGACACAGGGCTGGCAGGCACGGATGAGACACAGGGCTGGCAGGCACGGATGAGACACAGGGCTGGCAGGCACGGATGAGACACAGGGCTGGCAGGCACGGATGAGACACAGTGCAGGCTGGCACAGATGACAAACAGGGCAGGCTGGCACAGATGAGACACGGGGCAGATACTGGAACTGACTGGAAGGAATGGTGTATGGAGAAACAGGTTGAGACCTGTTCACACAGCAACTGTAGATACTGGGACTGACTGGAAGGAATGGTGTATGGAGAGACAGGTAGAAACCTGTTCTCACAGCAGGTACCGGTACTGGTACAGACAGAAAGGAATGGAGTATGGAGGAACAGGTAGAGACCTGTTCACACAGGAGGAGAACCGCAAGGCTGCGGAGAAGGACTGTAGAGCCACAAGAGAAAATGCAGAGGCAGGAGCAAAGCAGAGTGAGACCGCAAGATATACGGAGAGGAGCTGCAGCAAGAGATTGCTGTAGTGACAGGAGTGAAGCAGAGCGGAACCGCAAGATATGCAGAGCGGAACTGCAGCAAGAGATTGCTGCAGCTGCAGAATCAAAGCAGAGCAGTACCGCAAGAGTGCGGACAAGAGGCAGAGAGAAATACAGAAAGACCACAAGGCAGGACACAGCAGGGAAAAAACCACAGACAAGCAGACCAAGAGACAAAGGTAAGACAGAGTTCAGACAAGGTAAGGACATGAGAAAAGGTACAGAGACCAAGACACAGGGTACAGGAAATTCTGCCTCCTGGAGGGCAGCAAATAGGTACAAGACAAGGTCAGGAACAATAGAACAGAGACAAGGATATTCTGCTTCCTGGAGAGCAGACAAACAGGTTCAAGGCAAAGCTAGGAGTGATTCCTCCAAGATGGAGGAATACAGAGCAAGACCTGAGACCTGGCAGCTCAGTAGCAAGATACTAACTGAGTTAACACATTGCACAGGCAAGATCCACAGGGTGGAGCTGCCTTAAAGATTAGAGGGCTAATGGTAATTGGGCAGTCAGGTGCACCCTGACTCCATAAAAACCAGAGAGTTCTGGCGCCGCCCCCTATGGACACAGCAAGGAGACATGCAGAGCACAGATAACCAGAGGTATAGAGCCTGGAGCTGGCAGCAGACAGAAATCACAGCATGACCTGGAGAGGTGAGCAAGAAGTTGTGTGAGGGATGGCAGGCCATGTAGTGATGCCAGCAGGGTTGTTACACAAATATTTTACGCCCAGCATAACCACCCACCCTTGTTAGGAATTCGACACTGGCTGTAACAGCACAGAACACGTTAACTCTGGTGATCTAGTGGCGGCGGATGATGAGACGTGGATTACGGCCTGATTCAAAACTATGTTAAATTTAAAGGAGCGAGTCTTCTAAACTTGGAATGCCCATACACTAAGTGGGGTACACTCAAACTTTTCCAAAACAAGTATTTAACCCCTTAACGACCAAGCCATTTTGTAGGTTAAAGACCAGGCCAATTTTTACATTTCTGACCACTGTCTCTTTATGAGGTTATAACTCTGGAACGCTTCAACGGATCTTGGCGATTCTGAGATTGTTTTCTCGAGACATATTGTACTTCATGATAGTGGTAAAATTTCTTCAATATAACTTGCGTTTATTTATGAAAAAAACGGAAATATGGCAAAAATTTTGAAAATTTTGCAATTTTCAAACTTTTAATTTTTATGCCATTAAATCAGAGAGATATGTCACAAAAATTAGTTAATAAATAACATTTCCCACATGTCTACTTTACATCAGCACAATTTTGGAACCAAAATTTTTTTTTGTTAGGAAGTTATAAGTGTTAAAAGTTGACCAGCAATTTCTCATTTTTCCAACAAAATTTACAAAATCATTTTTTTTAGGGGCCACCTCACATTTGAAGTGAATTTGAGGGGTCAATATGACAGAAAATACCCAAAAGTGATACCATTCTAAAAACTGCACCCCTCAATGTGTTCAAAGCCACATTCAAGAAGTTTATTAACCCTTTAGGTACTTCACAAGAATTGAAGCAATGTGGAAGGAAAAAATTAACATTTAACTTTTTTTCCCAAAATTTTTCTTTCGACACAATTTTTTAAAATTTTGTCAAGGGTATCAGTAGAAAATGAACCACAATATTTGTTGTACAATTTCTCCTGAGTACATCGATACCCATGTGTGGGGGTAAACCACTATTTGGGCGCATGGCAGAGCTCGGAAGGGAAGCAGCGCCATTTGACTTTTTTGGCTGGAATTGAGATTGGACGCCATGTCGCATTTGGAGAGTCCCTGTGTGCCTAAACAGTGGAAACCCCCACAAGTGACCCCATTTTGGAAACTAGACCCCCCAAGTAACTTATCTAAATGTGTTGTGAGAGCTTTTAACCCCAAGGGCTTCACAGAAGGTTATAACGTAGAGCCGTAAAATTAAAAAATCATGTTTTTTCCACAAAAATGATCTTTTCATCCAAATTTTTATTTTCCAAAGGATAAAATGACCCCAAAAGTTATTGTGCAATTAGTCCTGAGTACGCTGATACCCCATATGTGGGGGTAAACCACTATTTGGGTGCATGGCAGAGCTCGGAAGGGAAGCAGCGCCATTTGACTTTTTTGGCTGGAATTGAGATTGGACGCCATGTCGCATTTGGAGAGTCCCTGTGTGCCTAAACAGTGGAAACCCCCACAAGTGACCCCATTTTGGAAACTAGACCCCCCAAGTAACTTATCTAAATGTGTAGTGAGAGCTTTGAACCCCCAAGGGCTTCACAGAAGGTTATAACGTAGAGCCGTAAAATTAGAAAATCATGTTTTTTCCACAAAAATGATCTTTTCATCCCAATTTTTATTTTCCAAAAGATAAAAGGACCCCAAAAGTTATTGTGCAATTAGTCCTGAGTACGCTGATACCCCATATGTAAGGGTAAACCACTATTTGGGTGCATGGCAGAGCTCGGAAGGGAAGCAGCGCCATTTGACTTTTTTGTCTGGAATTGAGATTGGACGCCATGTTGTATTTGGAGAGCCCCTGTGTGCCTAAACAGTGGATACCCCCCACAAGTAACCCCATTTTGGAAACTAGACCCCCCAAGGAACTTATCTAGATGTGTGGTAAGAGCTTTGAACCCCCAAGGGCTTCACAGAAGGTTATAACGTAGAGCTGTAAAATTAAAAAATCATATCTTTTCCACTAAAATGATCTTTCCACCCCCAATTTTTATTTCCCAAAGGGTAAAAGGACCCCAAAAGTTATTGTGCAATTTGTCCTGAGTACGCTGATACCCCATATGTGGGGGTAAACCACTATTTGGGCGCATGGCAGAGCTTGGAAGGGAAGCAGCGCCATTTGACTTTTTTGACTGGAATTGAGATTGGACGCCATGTCGCATTTGGAGAGTCCCTGTGTGCCTAAACAGTGGAAACCCCCCACAAGTGACCCCATTTTGGAAACTAGACCCCCCAAGGAACTTATCTAGATGTGTGGTGAAAGCTTTGAACCCCCAAGGGCTTCACAGAAGGTTATAACGTAGAGCAGTAAAATTAAAAAATCATATCTTTTCCACAAAAATGATCTTTCCACCCCCAATTGTTATTTTCCAAAGGGTAACAGGACCCCAAAAGTTATTGTGCAATTTGTCCTGAGTATGCTGATACCCCATATGTGGGGGTAAACCACTATTTTGACGCATGGCAGAGCTGGAAAGGGAAGGAGCGCCTTTTTCAAATGCAGATTTTGATGGAATGGTCTGCGGGTGTCATGTCGCGCTTGGAGAGCCCCTGATGTGCCTAAACAGTAGAAACCCCCCACAAATGACCCCATTTTACAAACTAGACCCCCAAGGAACTTATCTAGATGTGTGGTCAGCACTTTGAACCCCCAAGGGCTTCACAGAAGTTTATAATGTAGAGCCGTGAAAATAAAAAAATCATATTTTTTTCCACAAAAATTAACTTTTTGCCCCAAATTTTTATTTTTCTAAGGGTAACAGGAGAAATAGGACCCCAAAAGCTATTGTGCAATTTGTCCTGAGTACGCTGATATCCCATATGTGGGGGGAACCACTATTTTGACGCATGGCAGAGCTCGGAAGGGAAGGAGCACCGTTTTTAAATGCAGACTTTGATGGAATGGTCTGCGGGTGTCATGTCGCGCTTGGAGAGCCCCTGATGTGCCTAAACAGTAGAAACCCCCCACAAATGACCCCATTTTACAAACTAGACCCCCCAAGGAACTTATCTAGATGTGTGGTCAGCACTTTGAACCCCCAAGGGCTTCACAGAAGTTTATAATGTAGAGCCGTGAAAATAAAAAAATCATATTTTTTTCCACAAAAATTACCTTTTTGCCCCAAATTTTTATTTTTCTAAGGGTAACAGGAGAAATAGGACCCCAAAAGCTATTGTGCAATTTGTCCTGAGTACGCTGATATCCCATATGTGGGGGGAAACCACTATTTTGACGCATGGCAGAGCTCGGAAGGGAAGGAGCACCGTTTTTAAATGCAGACTTTGATGGAATGGTCTGCGGGTGTCATGTCGCGCTTGGAGAGCCCCTGATGTGCCTAAACAGTAGAAACCCCCCACAAATGACCCCATTTTGCAAACTAGACCCCCAAGGAACTTATCTAGATGTGTGGTCAGCACTTTGAACCCCCAAGGGCTTCACAGAAGTTTATAATGTAGAGCCGTGAAAATAAAAAAATCATATTTTTTTCCACAAAAATTACCTTTTTGCCCCAAATTTTTATTTTTCATAAGGGTAACAGGAGAAATAGGACCCCAAAAGCTATTGTGCATTTTGTCCTGAGTACGCTGATACCCCATATGTGGGGGGGAACCACTGTGATCGCCTTACTGCGATCTTTGGGAGGCACAATGAACAAATCCACAAAAGGTGAAGAATTGGTTTTCTTTTTTACGCCGTTCCTCGTGCGGTATTAGTGATTAGGCGACTTTATTTCTCGGATCGGTGCGATTACAGCGATACCAGATTTACACCCTTTTTTCATGTTTAGCTTCTGTCACACACTAAAAGACGCTTTTTCTTGGAATAATTTTTTGTAAGAAATTTTTGCATCGCCGTATTTTGAGAGCTATAATTTTTCCATATTTCGGCCGACAGAGTTATCTGTTGGCTTATTTTTTGCGGGACGAGCTGACGTTTTTATTGGTACCATATTCAGGCACATAACATTTTTTGATCGTTTCCTATTCCGATTTTTGTGGAATCAGAATGAACAAAAACCAGCAATTCAGGAATTGTTTTTTTTTTTTTTTTATTTTCCTCCGTTCCGTGTGTGGTAAAATTGATAAAGCAGCTTTATTCTTCGGGTCACTACGGTTACGGCGATTCCTCATTTATATATTTTTTTTTATGTTTTGGCGTTTTTTACACAATAAAAAATTTTATAGAAAAAATAATTATTTTTGCATCAGTTTATTCCGCGAGCTATAACTTTTTTATTTTTTTGCTGATGATGTTGTGTAGCGGCTTGTTTTTTGCGGGACAAGATGACGTTTTCAGCGGTACCATGATTATTTATATCTGACTTTTTGATCGCGTGTTATTGCACTTTTTCCAAGCGGTATAATGATACCGCTTGGAAAAAGTATAATTTACTACTTTTTTGTGTTTTTTTTTTACGGCTTTCACTGAAGGGGTTAACTAGGGTTACGCTTTTATAGATGGGATTTTTACGGATGTGGCGATACCTAACATGTGTATGTTTTTTGTTTTTTATTTTTTTTATTACATAAAAATGTGTATTTTTTAGGGGATTTTTTTTAAATTATTTTTTAATATTTTTTTTACAATTTTTTTAAAAAATTATTTTTTTTTAACTTGTCCCTTTATGGGACTTTCACTTTTTTTACTTTTTATTGCAGTTACAATGCATTGCAATGCTCTGGCATTGCAATGCATTGCAACTATAGTGGAAGCTGCTGTGACAATGATCACAGCAGCTTCCCGTAGCTAAATGACCCGGAGGTTGTCATGACAACCCCCGGGTCATCAAGGCAGAGGTCGGCCCCTGCAAATACATTGCAGGGTGCCGATCTGAGGCAGAGGGAGCTCCCGACCCTCTGCCTCCCCCCCTGAGCTCTGCGATCACGCTGGATCGCAGCAGTCAGGGGGTTAACAGCCAGGGGCGGTGGGGGCTCCGCTCCTGGCTGTCAGTGCAGGAAGCCTGGCCACTGCAGCGCCGGCTCTTGCACTGATCGCGCTGGGGAAGCTGAAATTTCAGCTTCTCCTGCGCGATCGTTGCTGTGTTTGGTCAGTCAGATTGACTGACCAAGCACAGCGCTGTAGGTGCGGGGACCGACGGCAAAGGTCCCCGCACCGCTTGCCGTGCCTGTCAGCTGTCTGTGACAGCTGTCGGCACTGATCTACCACTGCGTGTTTACACGCAGTGGTAGATCAAAGCCATGACGTGCAGAGTCACCTTGCCATGACGGACTCTGCACGTCAGTGGAAATTAAGGGGTTAACACCCAGCAAAAACAACCACCCTTGTTAGGATTTTGACAATGGCTGTAGCAGCACGGAACATGATAACCCTGGTGATCTAGCGGCGGAGGATGATGAGACGTGGAGGAAGGCCTGATTAAAAACTAGGCCCAATTTAAAGCAGCGGGTATCCTACACTTAGAATGCCCATACACTAAGTGTTTGGGCTGGAAAACATTTTCCCCTGTGGGGTACACCTCAACCTTTTCCATAACAAGTATTTAACACTCAGCATAACCACCCAACCTTGTTAGGAATTCGACACTGTCAAACATTTCCTCCAAGATTCATCATCTGCCGCCACTAGATCAACAGAGTTAACGTGTTCCGTGCTGCTATAGCCATTGTCCAAATCCTAACAAGGGTGGGTGTTTTTGCTGGGTGTTAAATACTTGTTATGGAAAAGGTTAAGGTGTACCCCACAGGGGAAAATGTTGTCCAGCCAACACACTTGGGGTATGGGCATTACAAGTCTAGGAGACTCGCTCCCTTTTTTGGGACATTTTTTCTTAAGAGGCCCTCCTCCATGTTTCTTCCAAGGGGGATTGAGCTTATTGTGGTGCATATGAATCGGTAGCAGGGCAGGCCTTTCAGTCAATGAAAAAAAAAAACAGAATGGGAGTACAAAATGAATAATGTGAAGGGGATTTTCCTGGGCCCATCCAGTACATTTGACTTGGTAGCAGGGCAGGCCTTGCAGTTAATGCAAAAAAAAAACAGAATGGGAGGACAAAATGAATAATGTGAAGGGGATTTTCCTGGGCCCATCCAGTACCTGGGTTCAAAGGCTTATTGGGGTACATAAGACTTGGTAGCAGGGCATGCCTTGCATTCAATGCAACTTTGTTTATGGAAGCCATCCTGGACATCTCGTGAAAGGGGTTATTGGGGTGCGTCGTAATTCTTGGCAGCCCATCCACTCACTGCATAGGCTATAACAGTTTAGGAGATTGTTTAATTGTGGCCCTTTAAGCAGATTATTGCTGCCTGATGCCCCTGTAAAAATAGGCTCTGTGACTTTAAGAATCCCTCATTCATAAATGAAACAAGATATTTCTGCTTATGTGTCACACACTACACGGCCATCTAGGGTTGGTAAATGTTACAATGACATTCCCTAGTGAATGCATTTGTTTTGGTTGAAAGCAATATTAAAGTTGAAAAACGCTGCTTCTGAATATATCCCAAGTGGTGGGGGAACATTTTGGTCTGGGGTTAATTATTTTGCCTTATATACAAGTCACTAACCTGGAAAGGATGTACCTTTACATATTTCCCAGCAAAATCCGTTTTGTTATGTTTTTTGGTGCACCAGTAAAAATGGCATGAAACTCTGACAACATCGTTTAAAGCTGTGAACTAGGAGTCAGGAATGATTCCAGGGGCGATCCCCATTATGTCCCTGTGTCATTTGAGCAGTTTCCATCATTTTCAGACGCATTTAGACCTTAAAAGTACCCCCGGAGGGGATCGCGGCAAAATTGCTCAGGTCTCCCATAGACTTACATTGGGCTCGTTGTTCTGTCCGAGTACCCGAGTATTCCAATTTGCTCGACCCGAGCAATGAACACCTGAGCATTTTAGTGCTCGCACATCACTAGTCACAACAGGTGAAATGGGGCTAGTCCTGCATTCAGGGTCTGTGTTGCCAGTAGTTAACCCCTAAAGTCTGCCATCTGGTCCCAGGCTATATCTTTTACTGCCTGGCCGGGTTTTAGGGTTGGCAGTTGTTCTAAGGGTTTCCCCAGAGTCTCCTCCTCTACCGGAGCAATGTCCGTACCTGCTCCTCCAGTGCCGATCTTCTCGTCCTTCACTTTTGAGGTTGAGGATCCTGGTTGCGATGCTAGTCTCCCGCCCGGTCACTCTTTCCAGCAGGGTCTCCTTCCATTTTGATACCGCGACAAGCTCTGACTGCAGAAGTTGGCAGTTCAGCTCCTTTACTTCGAGTCCGAGGAGCTCCGGGTCCACCGCAGGCAGTTGGTCTGGGGCTTCATCTCACTGGCCTGGGGACTCCACTGCTTCCACCCCGCGCACCTGAGGCCTCCGTCCACCGCTCACCATGGCGTCCACCGGGTCCTTTGCCTTCCTTCCTGCAGAGCACCTCCATGAATGCTCCTCCATGTGCTTCTCCCGCTCTCTCCTTCATGGGCGGTTCCTTTTTCATTTCCCACCACACCAGGCCAGGAGGCGGATCCCCCTGGCCCAGTACAATTCTTTTTGCATTGAAATCTTTACACTGGGCTGGTACGGCATTTGTACTGCTTAACCACCCAGTCCACATAAGGCACACGGGACCTGTTAAACCGAGTCGGTACATCCTCTTCGTGATGCCAAAATGGAGCGCCCCCTAGGGCCTGGGGTTACTCGGATCCGGCTCAGACGGTTCTTCAGGGGATTTGTCACGGCAGCAGTGACCCGGTCCGTGGCCCTGGGCGTCCAATAAAATGGCAATAAACGTAATGGAGTATAGTTTATAGGGGTTTAGTTAGTGATGCCACCAGTTGTGTTCGGCAATAAAATGGCAGACGCTGTGATTCATATCCACTGGGGCAGTTGGTGACGCAGCAGAGATGTTACAGCCCTCCATGGGTAGAGCTAGGCCCCAAGGCAGTTATAGGATTAAAGATGTTGGTAACGGTTGTAGTGCAGGGCAGATGATGCAGTAAATGAGTCTGCGGACACAGCAGGATGCAGTCTTTTCAGTTTACTCACAGTTCTTAGGTTACAATTCCCATGCGGGTGCTGTGTCCTCCGGGTTGGTGGTCCAGTCAGCTCTCAGGTAGTTTGGGGTGCACTTTGCCTGTACCCCTTCTTATGGTCCTTTCTCTGGCCGTCTCCCTGCGCTGGCGCACTCCCTCCTGCCCTTCGCCTTACACACAGTGGCCCAAGCCAACATCCAGTCGAGCGACTCGGTCTACTGAGTTGCCCCCGCCAGGGCCTGTGGGTACTTGGCACCCAGCCCGTTCACTTCAATGGGGGATGTCACGGGTAGCACAGCTCGGTCCGTGGCCCTGGGCGCTCACTAAAAAGGGGGGTTATTTACAGGGATTAAAGTGTTTGTAGAAATTCGTGACGCCACCTGTGGTACCTGGTCAGGGTGACCAGCGCTGCTGTGTAGATCCGCTGAGGGGTTGTTACTGGGCAGCAAGGTGTTAAGTCTTCCACAGGCAAGACTGGGTCCCTCAGGGTAGATGGCAGTGTTGTGGTGCAGGACGGAGAAGGGGGCTTTCAGCCGCAGGAGCAATAATGCAGACACACACACACACAAAAGTCTCTTTCTGTACCTTTACTGCTGTCGTTGCAGGCACGTCCCAGGATGCTGGCAGGGTGGAGGATGCACGTCCAGTTATTCCCACTGAGTAGGTATAGGGCCTCCTTACTCCTGTAGTGTGAGTTTCTGACCTGTATATAACGAAGTCTAACTCTATCTTCACGTATACGCCCGGCTGACTTTGTGGTGGAGCCTTCTCTTGGATAGAACAGTGTCTCTGTATGCAGCGTCCTGCTAGACCCCCGTCTTCCTGACCCCGGTTACGTATCAGCAATCCTGGACCCCTGCGACCTGTAGTCCAGCAGGGTCTCCGGTATCTCCTACTAGTCGTGTAGATGCTAGCAAGCTCAGACCCGGTGTCCGGTATTCAGAGTAGAGGTAAGCTATCAATGCTGTTTCAACCTCCGTTACTCTCTTCTTCTCTTCCACTCGCCTTTCGTCCTACTCCGACCCTTAACATAAGCACACTAGCAGAAGATGGCTGATTCTTCTCTCTCTTCACCGCTCTCAAAGCGTCGGCACGCTTGCTCACTGAAACTACACTCAGTTGACTCAGTTCTGATCAGGCTGAAGTGGCTATCTTTCTCCACTTGTACTACTGATCTGTGCACACTTCTAGGAGCTGACTCTCCACACTCCAAGAGAACTAACAGCTTCTCAACTTTCTGAGGTAATCTGATCTGTCTGCTGTTTAGGCGTAGACTGATCTGAACTCACTCAGCTCTCGACTAACTGCTGTGGCTTCACCATCCTTATATATATATACTCTAAAAGGGCTCCCTCTGGTGGCTCTCGGGATTGGTGAAGCTGTGAATGAATATCAGGTCACTTGTGTGTGTTACCTTTGGTGCATCCTCCTGGGAAATGTGATTCCAAGCACAGCTGGGCTACACATCCTCCCTAGTAAACATCAGCACTCCCGGGCGGAAAGAAATAATTTTTAAATTAACAACAACATTAACTCTTCCCTTACGGGAGGTGAGGACTCTTTAACGTTACAATATAAATACACTTTTAATACAAATAGAAAAAGTAGAAAATGCAAAGTGCTTGACAAGTATACAGTATACTTGTGGAGGACCCGCTCAAAACCTCCCACGGTGGTCCTGGGTGGGCTGCAGGACTTCCCTTTTTGCAGACCCCACTTTCGGCCACACCACATGGGTTTTGTCTTCAGAGGTAGTAGTGGTTTCACGTAAAACCAAGATGGGGCACTAAGTGCCAACTATTTACAACACAGTTTTTGGGCTGGCAAAGTCCTCAGCCACGCAGTCCATAATCATAGACATTATGAAAAACACATTACCCTACTGGGGTATACTAAGCATCATAGCAATGTAAACATTTTCAAAACTTCACATAAACAGCAGGCCAGCACCCGTCCGGATGTAGCAACTATTAACTTTTCAACAGTTCAGTAAACCCTGTCCGGGTCCTACTGGTCTTCATCAGATGAATCTTGAAACATAGCAGCATCTTCCATACCTGGGGCTGGAAGCACACTGTGGGTCCTAAACCGCAACACCATCAAGTCATGTCCTGCTACCGGGGTCTGGGTAGCTACAGTTCTTTTTCTCTCCATACAATTGCCTGGAGGCCTGACAGGTGCCTCACTTAAACTTAGGCTCTGCAGGTTGCACAGGCTTGGCTCAACAGGGGCGTGCTAACAGCTGCTGCGCTCTTCAGCGCTCCAGAGTGTGACACAGGTACGCGGACTGGCGCCGGTGTGGCTGGGGCCTGGTACGCCGAGACGCGGGGTGCGTTTCCTGCTTCAGGGACCGGGGAGCTGACTCTGGAGACGTTCAGGGCATACCACCCTTTAAGCCCCCAATGCCACATGTAGGTGACAACATCCCCTATTAGCAGGTCCCTGTCCGGGTGTCCCTCAGGCAAGTGCGACTCCACATCCCTGCGGTTCACAAAGACTTCCTGGTATAGCCCGGGCTCATGGATGAACCCCCAGCCTCCCTGGAGTTTAAAGTCTCTTATCGCCCCCTGGTGGCGCGGTTCCCGGAGTGTACCTCTGTCTCGCTGGACGTTCTCCTTATCAGCAAGATCTCTCTCCCGGTACCTCTGGCGAAGCCGCTGCACCTCATGCAGCTCCCGCTGCTGCCGCTCCTCCTGTTCTCAGCGTCTCCACTCATTCTCCTTCTGGGCGGCGTACTCCACGTCGTCCAGGAGCTCCATTTCGTCCCAGTCGATTTCCATAGCTTCGGGCAGGATCCCTTCCACCATCCCTACCGGGGGACTGCATTCTTTCATCAGCAGTGCGGCCTCTGGTTCCAGGCCTGGCTGGCGTTCCGGTCCGGGCAATGCCTCCTCAGCCTCCTCTCCTCCCGCCGCATCCTCGGCGGGGTCAGGTACAGCTCTTTCGGGGCCGGCCTCCGGTTCCTTCTCTGCCTCTGGCTCTAGTGGTGGTGCGGGTGGCAGTCGCGCATCCAGGGGGAGAGCAGCTGGTCCCACTGCAGCCGCAGTTTCAGGGCACGCCAGCTCCGCTCCATCGCCTCCATCTCTGCGCGGTGTCGGGCCAGATCCCGCAGCGCCACATCCACCTCCTGCTCACGATATAACACTTCGTCGCTCTCCTGACCTGGGGATGGTTCGGGCACAGGCTGCGCCTCTTCAGGGGAACGGGGTCTGCGCACCGCCATTCCCCCACACAGCGACTCCTGTCCTTCAGCCATCTCTCTCCAGGCCAGACTGTGTTTTTCATCTGGAACACTCTGGTCTTTTCCATGGAGGCGGTCTTTCGCTTTCTCTTCCTTGCACTGAGGATGAAGAGGAGGCGGATCTCCTTTGCAGTGGGGCATGATCTGACATTGTAGTAACACTTAGACAGGGCGGCCATAATTTTCATGCCACAGGCGGGGTACACCCACGGATTAACGCCCCCCTTCTTCACCAGCGCCTCATGGCGGCAAAATCACAAAAATAGTAACCACAGTCTTTTTGCACAAAACAGTCCAATTCAGGCACACAGGACACACTTATAGCGAGCTTCGGATCCTGTTCGTGACGCCAGGTAAATGAGTCGCCCGCAAGGGCCTGTGGGGTACTCGGCACCGAGCCCGTTCACTTCAATGGGGGATGTCACACAGCTCGGAACGTGGCCCTGGGCGCTCGCTAAAAAGGGGGGTTATTTACAGGGGAGCTGACTCTCCACACTCCAAGAGAACTAACAGCTTCTCAACTTTCTGAGGTAATCTGATCTGTCTGCTGTTTAGGCGTAGACTGATCTGAACTCACTCAGCTCTCGACTAACTGCTGTGGCTTCACCATCCTTATATATATACTCTAAAAGGGCTCCCTCTGGTGGCTCTCGGGATTGGTGAAGCTGTGAATGAATATCAGGTCACTTGTGTGTGTTACCTTTGGTGCATCCTCCTGGGAAATGTGATTCCAAGCGCAGATGGGCTACACACTACGTCCTCCTGATCCCCTTATTTTTTTGTGTGCTATGAACTTGGGGTCATTTGGTGTTGGATGCAAATATGCGAGTACTGGCAAATAAAAGAAACAAATGCAACATCTGAACTTGTAAAAAATCCAGATAAAAAGGTACATCCATGGTAAAGTTGTATACCTAATCAAAAAGAATATTAAACTACATGTTATGATCCAGTATTTAACCCATAACCCGCATTGTGGTGTGAGAACCATCATGAACATCCAAAAAATGTGCTGCCACAGAGGTAATAGATTTACCCACTAGTCTATCCTTTCTAGCAGTAGCAATATTTGAAAGATGTTGTTGAACTCTGCGGCGCAATTCTTGGGTAGTTGTCCTATGTAAAGTTTTTCACATCCACAAATTAGGGCATACACCAAGTTGCATGAGTGACAGTTGAAAAATACTCTTGATCAAATCGGGGTAGAAAGATGTTGTAATGTAACACTCGTGTTGAAAACTTCTTGGGTGGAACCTTTAAAAAGAATTAAAACAGTAGCAGAAAAATATGAGGAATTTATTCAACAGGTAAAAATACAATGGATTTTATTATATTAATCTGCAAAAAAAGAATGGCAGACCATTCGGTATTAAATCAAAAAATTATATCCAAGAATGTTCAAAAAGTAGCTTATGTCATAAAATTAAATAAAAAAGTGAACAAAAAATGTATAATAAAAAAACCTTTATTAAATATATGGTTAAACACAGTACATCAAGGCACACAAAGAGTAGCATTAATGGTCCATAGTACATACAGTATATATTCAAAAGATTGAATTCATAAAACTCAGCATATATATAATTATTCGTGAGGAACAATGCACAATAAACAAAACCCAAAGTGAAAATTATGGTGAAAAACATCAAAAATCCTCTATACCAGAGAATGTAATTGTTCACATATTTATTACACTGTTATGTTTAGGTAACTGAGGAGAAAAAGCAAAAACGGCAATACACCAGAGAGGCTGGAACCTATTGGATTGCAGTAACCTGAACTAACCACACAACTAGAGGTAGCCGTGGAGCGTTCCCACGTTGATCCTAGACGCCTCGTCACAGCCTGAGAGATAACTACACCTAAAGGCAGAAAGATGAAAGCTATCTGCCCCAGAGCAGATCCCCAAAGAAAATAGGAAGCCCCCAAACACGTAATGGCGGTTAGACAAGAAGAAAGCACGGACACAGACAGAAAATAGAATGAGCAAACACTGGGGCCCAATCTGTCTAGACAGAAAAGTACAGGAAAGAATTCTGACTGCAATCCAACAAAAAACCCTAAAAAATACCAACTCTTCTGATTGCAAAAACACCTGAGATCACACGATCTCCACCACCTAAATCAGATCTCTGGCGTAACAAAACTAAGCCGCAGCCACTGAAAAAAACAGGAAAAAGCAAATGAACAAATAACAGTGGCTACAGATAAACTGAGAGGAGCACAGGCCCCAGGAGGGGACCCGGCTGACCGCCACAAAAGTGCAGAAAACTAAGCAAAAAGCAAGCACAAAAAGAAAAGCAGAAACACGGGTATTACATACCTGGTAATGTGTTTTTTCATGAGACATGACGGCACCACGAGAGATTGGATCCGCCCATCAAGGACAGGAACCTTCAAGATAAAAGGGGCAGCTCCTCTCTCCGCATCAGTTCTTTTACAGAGCACGAGAGGAACTCCGCATGTTAGTACACATATAAATAATACATTCTTTGCAATTCTAATTACCCCAATCCAAGGGAGTGAAAAAATAATAAAAATGCACCCAACTAGTGACGTGATCAAGGGGCGGGAATATAAGGGTGCCGTCATGTCTCATGAAAAAACACATTACCAGGTATGTAATACCCGTGTTTTTCCATCATACATGACGGCACCATGAGAGAATTACAGAGATTCGCATTCTGTTTTAGGGAGGGATCACTGCTTCCAACACTCTTCTCCCGAACGTGAGATCAGAGGTAGAAGATAAATCTAATCTATAGTGTCTGAAAAAAGTTGACGGAGAGGACCAAGTGGCCGCCTTACAGATTTGGTCGATCGTGGCATCTGCTTTCTCCACCCAAGATGTCGACATGGCTCTTGTGGAGTGGGCCTTAAGTCCTTCAGGAACATCCCTGCCTACACTACTATAAGCTAGCATAATGGCCTCTCTCACCCATCTAGCTATAGTTTGTCTAGAGGCTCCTAGGCCTTTCCTCGCCCCCTGAAAGGAAACAAGTAATAACCTGCTTTTCCTCCAAGCTTTCGTTCTTTCTAGATATTGTAGGATACATCTCCTAACATCTAAACAGTGTAGTTTCTCCTCTTTTGTGTTGCTAGGGTCAGGACAAAAGGATGGCAATATTATTTCCTGAGCTTTGTGGAATTTTGACACAACTTTGGGTAAATATGCAGGGTCTAGTCTTAATACTACTCTGTCATCTAGAATCCGAGTGTAAGGAGAGTCAGCTGACAACACATGCAGGTCTCCAATCCTACGGGCTGATGTGAGCGCCATCAACAAAGTGGTTTTAAAAGTTAGAGCTTTATCGGATATTGTGTCTAGGGGCTCAAAGGGGCTACCCGTTAAGGCTGATAAAACCAGATTGAGGTCCCATGGTGGAGGAGCAGGGGATGGAATAGAATCCGCTCTACTACAGGCTCGAATGAACCTGGCTATCCACCTGCTGTTTGCTAAATCATGGTTAAACAGGGCTGCCAGGGCAGAGACATGAACTTTAAGGGTGCTAACTGCTAGCCCTAGTTCTAAGCCCTTTTGTAGGAATTCTAATATAGCCACTATTGGGATCTCCCCTTCCCGTATTGGTGCTGAATTTGTTAAAAATTTTCTCCATATTCTGCCATAAATCTTCGTAGTTACTGGTTTTCTACTGCGAAGTAGGGTAGATATTACTGCGGCTGAAAACCCCCTTTTTTCTAGTAGTGACTTCTCAAATTCCAGGCCGTTAAATGTAGCCCGGACTTCTGAGGGTGACTGAAAGGACCCTGTGTCAAAAGGTCCTGGTCTTCCGGCAGTACCCATGGATCTGTTATGGACATTATCTTCAGCCAGTAGAACCAAGGCCTGTTTGGCCAAAATGGAGCTATTAAGATCACCCTGGCTTTGTCCTCCCTGATCTTCTTTAGAACTAATGGAATTAGACATACTGGGGGAAAGGCATACAGAAGTCCCGACGTCCAGCTTATTCTGAAGGCATCTACTGCTAAGGGTCTGTCTGCTGGATTCAGAGAGCAGAATTTTCGCAGCTTCTTGTTGGTCCTTGTGGCAAAAAGGTCTATGCTGGGTTTCCCCCACATATGTATTATCTGGTGAAAAATGGACTCTTTTAATGCCCACTCTCCCTGCTTTAGGTGGTTTCTGCTCAGGAAATCTGCTTTTTGGTTGTCTATGCCTCGTATATGTAGGGCCGATAATGAGCGGAAATGACGCTCTGCAAGAATCATAATTCTTTCTGTTATGTCCATCAGTGACCGGGAACGGGTGCCTCCTTGGTGGTTTATATAAGCGACTGCCGTCCGGTTGTCTGACAGAACTTGGATATGATGCCCCGATATATTTGGTAGTAGACCCTGCAATGCTCTTTCGACCGCCAAGAGTTCCCATTCGTTGGAAGATAGCTGTTTTTCTTCTTGTTTCCACGGTTCTTGGAGCCACAGTATATCCAGGTGAGCTCCCCACCCCCAAGGGCTGGCGTCTGTTGTGACCACCTTGGAGACCGTGAACTTCCCTGGAATCCCTCGCGGAGATGTATCTATTTTCAACCACCATTGAAGCGATTGAAGTACCGGGATTGGAAATGTGATCTTCTGGTCCAGATGTCCCTGGAGGACTAGATCTTCCTGCAACACACTCCACTGTAATTTCCTTGTATGGAACTGGGCCCATTTTACTGCCGGTATGCATTGTGAGACAGTGAGGGTATGTGTGTTGAATGGGGTGTACATTTCACCTAGGTACTTTGCTGATGGGTATAAGGGAAATGTATGGCTTTGTAAACCTAGTGGTAGAGAAAGGTCACTACACCTTACATTCAGTACACACTTGCAGCTCAGGCCTGAAACCACTCAGGTGTTAATTAGGAAACCAGAAGTAGGTGTCTGGGAATACAGACAGAGAGCTCGCTTAGTCTGGACAAGGAGTCCAGGCACAAGAAGGAGTCTCCAGGAGTATGAGCTGTCTCAGTCTGGGTGCTCGATGTACCCCGGACACAGGAGTAGTCTCTGTGAGAATCCATGCGGAGAACTGCTGAATAGGAGGGGAGCTCTCTCAAGTCTGGACGTTGGATATGCCTTCAGACACAAAGAGGAGACTCTGTGAAACTCCATGCTGGTAACTACTGAACATATGTGTTGTTTTGGGGACAGGCTGTTAGAGTCTGGTCCCGGATAGAGAGGGAAATCTATCTAAGTGTAGTAAGTGGCTGGACAAGCCCAGGGCTTATGTTTATGATTTGGTTTTGCTTATGTTCTGTTTGCTGTGGACTTTAATAAAACTGGTTGCGGCCAGTTTTTACCAGAACTGCTGTCTGTGAATGAACTGTTTCCGTGTCACTCCGTCTACCCGGACGGCGATCCCAGAGCTATATCCCCTGAAAAGCTTACAATTGGTGCTAGAATGCTGAGGCAGCACAGTGGCTAGAGACAGCAATAAAGGAGAAACGTCTGTTGGAGCAGTCTTAAAGAGACAGTAGCCCTAATAGACTTTGCAAAAAAAAAAAAAATGTCTGCACAGCAAAGCTGAATTTTCTGTGGAAAAGACTGTGGAGTGTGTATGTCTTGAGTGAAGACTGCCGTTGTTGAGACAGAGAAGTCTGACAGCATGGACGACGAGTGTGGATACAAGCATCTTGCTGTGACTCAGTGGGGTCACGAAGGCATCTTGCTGTGACTCGGTGGGGGTTACGAAGATTGTCGTCGCACTCAAATCCGGTTTTTGGCTGCAACTCGGCGGGGTTGCGAAGATTGTCGTCGCACTCAAATCCAGTTTTGCTGTGGCTCGGCGGGGCCACGAAGATTTTTTCAAGGGAAAGCGGTGAAGTTCTGGTGTGAACAGTGCTCCGCGATGGCTGTGAACGGAGCAACGAATGGGTCTGACGAGTCGGACCGCATATTTGAGAAATGTCTACTGGACATGCAACTGGACATGGTGCGGGAGCTGTGGGCACCGTATAGAATGGCGGCAGTGGACCATTCTATGGACTCTCCGGGGGTGCCAGTGTTGTCACAGAGTGCCCGGGGAGGTGGTAAGAGATGTTGTGAACTGAGTCCTAAGACTACTGCTGATTTTTTGTGTAAAAATTACCCTCCCGGTGTGGTTGTTAAAAAGGGGGCGGAGTCTAAAAAAGGGGCGGATTTTCACAAGAGTGTAGAGTGTGGAAAACTGAAAATTGTTACTGGTTGTGGGTTGGTACCTCCTAAAAATGCAATGTGACCGTTGATAACGGGGTAGCTCCAGTAGAAGGGGGTGACGTCAAAGTGGGAGGTGACCTGTTAGTCCACAACACCATGGGAGTGACACAGACCCCGTAGCTGACTGGGACACTATGAAAGTAAAAAGTGAGGTCAGTCAGGAGAGGCTAGACGAGGGAAGAGAGTCCCCCTCTCGTCGTCGACGGCGCAAGGGCCACAAAAAGGTTGTTCCGGTAGTACTCGCTGAAAATGAAAATGAAGAGAATGTAGTACTGTCTGCCTATGCTTCAAGTGTGGATTCTCCTTTAGAGGTAGAAGAGGAGGGGGCCAGTCATGGCCAAGAGCTGGAACCTATTCGGCTGCAGTATCAGAGTGACATGCTGCAATTATGTGAAAATCTGGAGGACGTGTCCTCAGACCAGCGAGATCTAGAAGGAAGCAACGAGGAAGTTACCCTGTGGAAAGAGATGTTCCACGCTATTAAAGAGGACCGCCGCAAAATCAAGGAAGAGGTTTTGCAGTTGAAGCATGAGAAGGAGGCGCTGCAGGATGGAGTTTCTGGAAGTGAACAAATCCTAGAACGACTGCGCGAACAGCTCAACCAGGAGCTGTGTGACTCCAAGAAGGAGTGTGGTGAACGCAGTAGGGAACTGCAACAGATGAAGAGAGATTATGTGGATCTCCTCAGGGTCAAAGAAAAACTAGAAGAGGATAAGATGGATGCAGAGCAAATGCGCCAGGTGGTTGAGACCACTCTGCAGGACACCCGTGATGAAAATGGTGATCTGCGCAGAAAGACCCTAGGTCTGGAAGCTTAGGTGAAGGAGCTACAGATGTCCTGTGATACTCTCCAGAAGGCGGAGATGTGCCTTAAGGAAAAGCTCAGACAGATGGAAGCTGAGCGGGAAAAGATGGAGGAGTCCATCAGAGAAGCTACAGACCAGGGCCAGGAGTTGGCCACTGGAGATGGGAGGTGTAAAGCAGATACTTCCTCGAGTGATGTGAGTTCGGATGATTCGGTGGATGTCGGAGCCGAGATCAAGGAGCTCAAGGAGTGGTTACAAGCCCAGTGGACGCAAGAGAAGCTTCAGAGACGGGCAGCTGAGAGGCGAATGGCGGAACTAGAGGAAGAAGTTTTCGTGCTTAAAAGTCGCCTGATACAGTGTCACTCGGTGAACAAGGCCTCCTTGGAGAAAGAAAAGGGCAAACACGTTGCACTCGCTCCCTTTTGCCAGGAGAAGATAGACCTGAGGAGAGCTAAGAGGGTGGTAACGGAAGATAAATGTGAAATGGAAGTGGTCAGGTCGGAAATTCACAAATTTGTAGCTGTGAGTCAGCTCAGAAGAAGTGTAAAGGAGGAAGAAGCTGAAAGTCAGTTGTCCCTGAACCCTGAGCTGATTGATCGTCTGGAAACCACTGGTGAGACCGAAACGTGTCGGTACAAGTGCCTCGTAGATGTACCGAGGACTTGAGAGAAGAATGCACCCGTGAGTCTGTGCATGAAGCGTTTAGGAAGGCCGTGGGAGCCTGTAAGGTGTACTCGACCTCAGGAGCTAAACAGCTGGTGGTCTTGTCCACGACTGAAGTTAAGGTACTGCCACACTAAACAATCCCGCTAGCGATCACGATAACGACGCATACTAATGCGATCGCTAGCGGGATTGTTTCTATATCGCTAAGTGCGGCCACATTTAGCTATATAGTTAACGACGCTATCGCCGTTAGCGATCTTCTTAACGACTTTAGCGGTACAAAAGTACCGCTAAATCGCTAAGAAAAGGTGCCACACTAGCGATATATACTTACCCAGCGGGAGGGCCGACGAGAAAATAGGGTCCGGAACGATTCCAGCGACGAGCGAGATCACAGCAGGAAGCTCGTCGCTGGAAGCTGCCGCACTGAACAACATCGCTAACGGGATCGCTAAATAGTGACGTTTTTTAGCGATCCCGTTAGCGATATTGTTCAGTGTGGCATACCCTTAACAGTGAAGAGGGTGGCAATCCTAAGTGACATGCACTGGCGATGTATTCGCACAAAGCGGTTTCTCCGGTTGAAGACAGAACAAGCCGTTAGACAACTGAAGCTTATGAGAAGTGCTCACAGTCTGCGGGAAAAGGTCATCCGGGTGCCTCATGTTCTGGTGAGAAAGCTGATTGGGAGAAATGGCCGAGCCATGCAGATGATGGTGAAGAGGTCTGGTGTGGTGAAAGTAAGCAGTCCACGTGATCATCGGGACTGGATACCAGATGAAGACGGCATGGTGTCATTCTACGCTATAGGAACGGAAGAAAGTCTGGAATATGTGCGCATGCTGGTGGCGTACCGTGTGACCTACCTGCGAGAGGTAGAACAATTGAATCTCGCTAGACAGCGAGTAGATAGACAGCATCATCTGAGCAGCAGAAGATGGCAGCCGTCTACTGAGGGTAGTGGGCGTGGGTTTAGAGGTAGTGAGACCTCCAGTAACTCAGGTTTGAGAGGCCCATACAGACGACCCGATAGAGTACGGGACAGTACGAAGTCTAACCGGACCTTAGATACCCAGGCAAGACCTGACAAGGTTACGATTGACCACTGGGAGCGAAGGGGAGACCTGACAAGGTTACGACCCAGAAATGTGACTGGACGAAGTCTGTGACAATGACAGATGGTAGGTCCCTAAGGAATGAGCGAATGTCATTGACTAATATTCCGGGGGGCTGAACAGAGCAATGGACAAGTACATGGTCTCTGTGTGAACTGTGGGTTGAGGTGATTGGATGTATTTTGTGTTCAACCCTACAAGTTTGAAAAAAGGGGGGGAATAGGTAATGCAGCCCTTGGCTGGCGTTCCGGTAATGGCTCAGTGTGTGTGTTTTGACTGTCCATGTTCCTTCCCCCAGCTGACTAGTCACATGACTGTGACATCACACAGGTCCTTTTACACACACACAAGTCTGAACACATGACTATGACATCAGCTCAGGTCCTGTGTGTGTGTGTGGGTGTGTGTAAGGGTATATAAACCCTGCTTAATTGGAGACAGATGAGGCCTGTTTCCTGTTACCCTGGTGTAGGGGACACCGTTTGTGTGAGGCCTGGTGAGGCCGAGTGAAGCCTGACTGCCTGAAAGGTCAGAGACTGGATCCTGTGTGGATGCTAGGGGCCTTCGAAGCTAATGATGGCCAGGCTTCAGGTGAAGATGAAGTTGATGATGACTATGACTGGTCCGGAGTTCACTGTCTCTTTAGGATTGTTGACCAGCCCTCCGGTCTGGATGACCAGCCCTCCGGTCTGGAGAAGAGGGGGGGGATATGTGAGACAGTGAGGGTATGTGTGTTGAATGGGGTGTACATTTCACCTAGGTACTTTGCTGACGGGTATAAGGGAAATGTATGGCTTTGTAAACCTAGTGGTAGAGAAAGGTCACTACACCTTACATTCAGTACACACTTGCAGCTCAGGCCTGAAACCACTCAGGTGTTAATTAGGAAACCAGAAGTAGGTGTCTGGGAATACAGACAGAGAGCTCGCTTAGTCTGGACAAGGAGTCCAGGCACAAGAAGGAGTCTCCAGGAGTATGAGCTGTCTCAGTCTGGGTGCTCGATGTACCCCGGACACAGGAGTAGTCTCTGTGAGAATCCATGCGGAGAACTGCTGAATAGGAGGGGAGCTCTCTCAAGTCTGGACGTTGGATATGCCTTCAGACACAAAGAGGAGACTCTGTGAAACTCCATGCTGGTAACTACTGAACATATGTGTTGTTTTGGGGACAGGCTGTTAGAGTCTGGTCCCGGATAGAGAGGGAAATCTATCTAAGTGTAGTAAGTGGCTGGACAAGCCTAGGGCTTATGTTTATGATTTTGTTTTGCTTATGTTCTGTTTGCTGTGGACTTTAATAAAACTGGTTGCGGCCAGTTTTTACCAGAACTGCTGTCTGTGAATGAACTGTTTCCGTGCCACTCCGTCTACCCGGACTGCGATCCCAGAGCTATATCCCCTGAAAAGCTTACAGCATGCAGTTAGTGATCCCAACAACGACATAGCTTTCCTCAGCGTAACTTGAGGTCTTTTTATTGTTGTTATTATCATCTGCTTTATTCTGAGTTCTTTTTCTTCTGGAAGACGACATTCCTGTGCTATTGAGTCTATCATTATTCACAAGAAAACCTGAGTCGTTGCTGGTTCCAGCTTGGATTTTTTGAGGTTGAGCTGCCATCCCAACCTCCGTAGGGTTTCTATAACGATACTGACTTGATCCTGACAGTGCGAGAAATTCCTCCCCACTATCAGAAAATCTTCCAGATAGGGTATTATTAGCGTGTCTCTCTCAGATGTGCTGTGACCTCTGCCATCAATTTCGTGAAGACACGTGGGGCTGTTGCTATACCGAAGGGCAGGGCTCTGTACTGCAGGTGATGTAATTGTGATCTTATTTTACTGCTACTCTGAGATATTTGCGGTCTGCTCGCCGGATTGGGACGTGATAGTAAGCGTCCTTGAGGTCGAGGACCGCCATATAGCACCGAGGAAAGAGGAGATTTACTGCTGCTCTTATCGTTTCCATTTTGAAAGACGGAATTACCAGAAACTTGTTGAGAGCCTTTAGATTTATAATCGTCCTCCAGGAGTTGTCTGGCTTTTTTACTAGAAACAGCGGGGAGTAAAAACCTTCTCTTTCCTCTTCCACTGGAACTTTTTCCAGGACGCGTTTTTGTATAAGAGAGATTATTTCTTCCTCCAGACTCGTTTGTTTTTCTGACGAGGATTGTAGGGGAGACAGCATATATTTCTTTGGTGGACGGTGATGGAATTTTAATCCCAGTCCTGATTCTACTATCTGTAAAATCCAGGTACTGGACGAAATCCACTCCCAGGCTGGAAGGAAGTGAGAGAGCCTGCCTCCCACCTGAGAAGGACCGTCACTGGGAAGGCTTCTTGTCTTCTTTGGAGGGCTTACCGAAGTAGAAGCCTCTCCCTCCTCTGGATCGTTTGTCTTGAAAGTTTCTGTCCCGTTCTCTGTAGTGCTGTCTCCCAAACTTCCAATTTCTCTGAAAGGAGCGCCGAAAAGTCTGAAAAGGTTGTTTCGGAAAGTTTTTCTTTTTATCGTTAGCCTTCTCCAATACTTCATCTAGCGCAGGCCCAAATAAGAAATTGCCTTCGCAGGGTAGGGAGCATAACTTCACTTTTGCCTGGATGTCACCTGGCCAGCACTTAAGCCATACCGCTCTGCGCCCTACATTAGCTAGCGCTGCAGATTTAGCTGCCAACCTTGCCGAATCTGCTGAGGCTTTGGCTAGGAAACTTGCTGCTGCTCTAATGGCCGGTATGGTCTCCAAGATGTTTTCTCTGGAGACTCTTTGTTCCACCTGATCCTCTAAGCTGTCCACCCAGACTTTCAGGGATCTGGCCACACAAGTAGCTGCGATGGCCGGTCTTAATGCCCCTGCTGACGTCTCCCAGACCGTCTATAAGCAGACGTCTGTCTTCCTGTCCAGCGGCTCTCTCAACATACCTAGGTCTTCAAAAGGTAGAGAGGATTTTCTGGCGATTTTTGACACCGCTACGTCTATTTTTGGGGCTCTATCCCAAGATGAAGATGCTTGCTCATCGAAAGGGTATTTTCTCTACAGAGCGCTGGTGATGTGTGACTTTTTCTCTGGCCTCTCCCACTCCCTTCTAATAAGGTCCTTTAACTGATCGTTAATGGGAAAGGTTTTACGTTTTTTCTTCTGAAGCCCCACGAACATAAGTTCTTGAGGTGTTCGTTTAGGTTTCTCTTCTATCAATCCCATGGTAGAGCGGACTGTCTTTATTAGGTTATCCGTTGCCTCAATCGGGAAGACGTTTTCTTCCTCTGAGCTGCTATCTGTATTACGGGACCTGCTAGAGTCCCTTTCTGCCCCAGAGGAATCTTCCTGGGATATCCCTGAGATACTAGATCTATCTCTGGACTTGCCGTCCATATCCGCTATATGGAAAGCTTTCATTGATTTACACACTTCCGCCTGAATTAGAGACTTCAGGCTTTCAGCAAAGGAGGGCGTTTCCTCCGCCAGTGTTTTGGTAATACAGTCCTGGCATAAATCCTTAGCCCAGGCTCTTTCTAGCGGGGTTTTACATAAGGGACATTCCCTATTTTTGGTCTTTGCCTTACTCTTTTTATAAACCCCCGGCTCCGAATGCTGACTGGCTCCTTCCGATATCACAGATCCTTCTTTGCTGTGCCCGTTCTTATACTGTCCGAGCGGCTATTGCTGCGGCGTGTCTGGGCTTTTTCACCAGTCAGGGACCGTCTCACATGTGCTTCCTGGCGTGAATCCAGGTGCCCCGGCGATAGACTCTCCATCCTGAAATGCTTTCTCAGCTATACCGTCACCTGGAGATTCAGGTCTCGTGACGGTGATCCTTCTGTGAGAGCCGGTTTAAATATTTTATGCGCACGTGCGGGCGCAGCGCGTGCCCCTCTTTTTTTTTTCATTACCGCCCGCAAGCGCCCGTCGCGTGCGTACTGTGCGCACGTCCGGTCGCCACGTCCAGCGCGCGCTTTACCGGCACTTTCTCCTGCCGCAGCAGGAGAAACCCGGTCTCAGGGGCACGCTCAGCTGACCAGAACGCGCCCCCGTCACATCCGATGCGCAACTTCCGGTTGCTCGACTTCCGGTTTTCCTGCAGCGCTGTTAGGAGGGCGCAGGAGACATATGACTGCTCCTCATGTAGCGGTTCTTACCCAGGAAGCGTCCCCCCGTGCTCCACTGTGCCACCAACGAATATCCAGGTATCCGGGAGGGGGGGGAAAGGAGGAGAGGGGGGCATATTATACGCCTGGCACCGATGTGCTTTCAGGCTGCATGGCCACGTATCAACAGGGGGACACACTGAAAAAAGTGGTCCCCGAGGATTGCCCCCACCTACAGCCGAGCCTCAGAGGGAGCTGTAGGAAAAAAATCTGCCCTAAAGGGCAGTGGCCATGCCTCGCTCAGGGAGGGCAGGGTATACCTGACCCCCGAGGTGACTTCCAGTACCTGGTGACGGATGCGATGGACCAACGCCCACCTTTAACCATCCGACCCAGGCCTAGGCATCCTCTTCCATCCGAGAGTCCTTTAATCTTGAGGGTCTCCCATCGAGGACAGGAAACCAACTGAAGCGGAGAGAGGAGCCGCCCCTTTTATCTTGAAGGTTTCCTGTCCTTGATGGGCGGATCCCCTCTCTCGTGGTGCCGTCATGTATGATGAAAAAATATCTTATCTGAAAGCAGAAGATGCAGGCAAGACTCCAGCAAACTTTCAAATGAACCAGGAACCACAATTGAGACAACAACAACTGATCACCGGCGACCATCATGGGAGGGAACCTCCCTTATATCAGTCCAGTCTGTGATCCCAGATTGCCATTCCTCGCTGGAAGGTTCAGTACTGTCTGTAACCACCAGAGGGAGCTTCTGCTCAGAAACCATCTCTAGCACATTCATAACAGTACCCCCCCCTTGAGAAGGGGTCACCGAACCCTCATTTGTGCAACCAGGCCAATCAGGATGAGCTCGGTGATAGGCACGGATCAGTCTCCTAGCATGGATGTCCGAAGCAAACACCCAAGAATTGTCCTCCTGACCATAACCTCTCCACTTAACCAAATACTGGAGTTTCTGTCTAGAAAAACGAGAATCAAATTGTCATGATCCGTTCCAGGGTTTAGTCCTGTCTGCCCTTGGTCCGGGCGGATCATGTCAAAGGTTAACTTTGCTCTGCCTCATTCTGGGTTCAGGTTGGCTATTTAGCTCTCACACATCTGCTAGCAGTGTGAGCTATACTGCTACCTTCGGCTTGTGAACCTGACTGGTAACCCTTGATTTGTCCTGCTGTTATCCCTGACTTGTCCCGTGTCTGTTGTTTCCCTCTGTCTGCCCTGTTCCCTGCATTTCCCTGTTTGTCTGTTTGATTCTCTGGTTTTTGACTCAGCCTGTATTCGGACTCGCTTCTGCTTTCTGTCTTTGTCTTATATGCTTCTGACCGTTGCTGACCTCCTGGCTTTCTCCTGACCACGCATATTGCTTATTCCTTTTGTCCTGTTGCCTCCGTACGGTTTTGACTTGGCTTGCCTGACCACGCTCTCGCCACTTGGTGGCACCTGTGTTTCTGCTCTGTAGAGGACATGCTGAGACCTGTGATACTTCAGTTGACTGATTATTCCTGACTCAGTTTTGGACGTTTTTGCTGCCACCTGGTGGTGGTTTTGGCTGCTGCAGTGCAGGCCTACTCTGGTAGTGTGTTATCCCTTCTCCCCTCTGAAACCTACAGGTGGAGCACACACTAGCCTGCATTACAGCTGCATGACACCAATATTTTCTCAACCACATACTAGAGATTGCCCTCAACCAAAACAGAGTCAGGAGGCGCAGCCATTGGAACCACTGGCTCGACAAACCTTCAATAAGGACTTGCGGAACACGTTATGAATCTTAAATGTCCCTGGAAGAAGCAAACGGAAGGAAACAGGATTAAGAATCTCCATGATCTTATAAGGTCCAATGAAACTAGGCTTAAATTTTGGAGATGCAGCCCTCATAGGGATATTTCTTGAGGACAACCAAACCAAGTCCCCCACTTTAAACCGAGGACCGTCAGTCCTATGCCGGTTGGCAAACCGTTGGGCCTTCTCCTGAGAGAGAGACAACCTCTCCACTACCTGGTCCCAAATCTGCTGCATTCGCTCCACAACAGAGTTAACACCCGGACAGACAGAAGCCTCCGCCTGTCCCGAAGAAAATCGAGGGTGAAACCCAGAATTGCAGAAAAATGGAGACATCAAGGTGGAAGAGCTAGCCCTATTATTAAGAGCAAACTCAGCCAAAGGCAAAAAAGAGACCCAGTCATCTTGATCAGCAGACACAAAACATCTCAAATAAGTCTCCAAGGTCTGGTTTGTTCTCTCGGTTTGTCCTTTGGTCTGAGGATGAAATGCAGAGGAAAAGATAATTGAACACCAAGTTTAGAACAAAATGTCCTCCAAAATCTGGAAACAAACTGGACTCCTCTGTCAGACACAATGTTCTCTGGAATGCCATGTAACCGAACCACGTGCTGAAGGAACAAAGGCACTAATTCGGAGGAGGAAGGCAACTTAGGTAATGGCACAAGATGTATCATCTTGGAAAACCTATCACAGATTACCCAGATAACGGTCATTTTCTGAGAAACAGGGAGGTCGGAAATAAAATCCATAGAGATATGGGTCCATTACCTCTTGGGCACAGGTAATGGCATTAACAAACCACTAGAGCGAGAGCAAGGCTTGGAATGAGAGCAAGTCCCACAGGACTGCACAAATTCCCTGACGTCACGAGACAACGTAGGCCACCAAAAAGACCGACTCACCAAGTCTCTGGTACCAAAAATCCCGGGATGACCAACCAACGCGGAACAATGAATCTCAGACATCACACTCTTCTTCCACTGGTCTGGGACAAACAATATCCCAATAGGGCAGCGCTCAGGTTTATCCTCCTGACACCCTTCCAGAGCCAGTCTCAAATTGGGCGAGATGGCGGAAAGTACTACACCCTCTTTCAAAATAACAGTAGGATCAGATAACTCAGGAGAGTCCGCAAAGAAACTCCTCGAGAGGGCATCCGCCTTAACATTCTTAGTGCCAGGTAGAAAAGAAACCACAAAATTAAAACGTGTGAAAAACAAGGCCAACCTGGCCTGTCTAGGATTAAGTTGCTTGGCTGATTCGAGATAAACCAGGTTCTTATGGTCCGTGAGGATCATCACCTGATGTTTGGCTCCTTCCAGCCAATGTCTCCACTCTTCAAAGGCCCACTTCATGGCCAATAACTCCCGATTACCCACGTCATAATTATGTTCAGTTGGAGAAAATTTTTGAGAGAAAAAGGTACAAGGGTTACTCTTAGAGGTCTCTGGATCTCTTTGGGACAAAATGGCACCTGTCCCAATTTCAGAGGCATCAACCTCCACCTCAAACGGTAGAGAAACATCAGGCTGTCATAGAACAGGAGCAGAAGTGAATCTCTGCTTAAGTTCCTGAAACGCAGAAACTGCCTCAGGAGGCCAATTCACCACATCAGAACCCTTTTTGGTCAAATCAGTCAATGGTTTAACAATACCGGAGAAATTACCAATAAATTTACGATAAAAATTGGCAAAACCCAAAAATCTATGAAGAGCATTTAACCCCTTCACCCCCAAGGGTGGTTTGCACGTTAATGACCAGGCCAATTTTTACAATTCTGACCACTGTCTTTATGAGGTTATAACTCTGGAACGCTTCATCGGATCTTCGCGATTCTGAGACTGTTTTCTCGTGACATATTGTACTTCACGTTGTTGGTAAAATTTCTTCGATATAACTTGCGTTTATTTTTGAAAAAAATGCAAATATGGCGAAAATTTAGAAAATTTTGCAATTTTCAAACTTTGAATTTTTATTCCCTTAAAACAGAGAAATATGTCACGCAAAATAGTTAAGAAATAACATTTCCCACATGTCTACTTTACAATAGCACAATTTTGGAATCAAAATTTTTTTTCTTAGGAAATTATAAGGGTTAAAAGTTGACCAGCGATTTCTCATTTTTACAACAAAATTTACAAAGCCATTTTTTTTAGGGACCACCTCATAATTGAAGTCACTTTGAGGGGTCTATATAGCATAAAATACCCAAAAGTGACACTATTCTAAAAACTGCACCCTCAAGGTACTCAAAACCACATTCAAGAAGTTTATTAACCTTTCAGGTGCTTCACAGGAGTTGAAGCAACATGGAAGGAAAAAATGAACATTTAACTTTTTAGCCACAAAAATTATCTTTTACAAACTTTTTTTTTTATTTTCACAAGGGTAAAAGAAAAAAAATGGACAGATAAAGTTGTTGTGCAATTTCTCCTGAGTACGCCAATACCCCATGTGTGGGGGAAAACCACTGTCTGTGTGCACAGCAGTGCTCGTAAGGGAAGGAGCGCCATTTGACTTTTTCAAACTAAAATTGGCTGGAATTGAGATTGGACGCCATGTCGGGTTTGGAGAGCCCCTGATGCGCCTAAACAGAGGAAACCCCCCACAAGTGACACCATTTTGGAAACTAGACCCCCCTAAGGAACTTATCTAGATCTGTTGTGAGCATTTTGAACCCCAAGTGTTTCACAAAAGTTTATAATGCCTGGGTGTGAAAAAAAAAAAAAAAGAAACAATTTTCACAAAAATGATTTTTAGTCCAAAAATTTTTGATTTTTCCCAAGGAAATTGGACCCCAAAAGTTGTTGTCCAATTTGTCCTGAGTACGCTGATACCCAATATGTGGGGGGGAAACTGTTTGGGCGCACGGCAGGGCTTGGAAGGAAGTAGTAACGTTTTGGAATGCAGACGTTGATGGGGGTCATGTTCCGTTTGCAGTGCCCCAGATGAGCCTAAACAGTAGAAACCCCCCACAAGTGACCTCATTTTGGAAACTAGACCCCCTAAATAACTTATCTAGAGCTTTGGTGAGCACTTTGAACCTCCAAGTGCTTCACACAAGTTTATAATGCCCGGGCATGAAAATAAAAAATCCTATTTTTTTCCCACAAAAATTATTTTTAGTCACTAATTTTTTATTTTCCTAAGGGTAACAGGAGAAATTGGACCACACATGTTGTTGTCCAATTTGTCCTGAGTACGCTGATACCCAATAATGTGGGGGGGAACCACTGTTTGGGCGCACGGCAGAGCTTGGAATGGAAGGAGCACCATTTGACTTTTTCCAACCAAAATTGGCTGGACTTGAGATTGGACGCCATGTTGCATTTGGAGAGCCCCTGATGTGCCTAAACAGTAGAAACCCCCCACAAGTGACCCCATTTGGGAAACTATACCCCTAAGGAACTAATCTAGATCTTTGGTGAGCAATTTGAACCCCAAGAGCTTCACACAAGTTTATAACGTAGAGCCGTAAAATTAAAAAATCATATTTTTTCCACAAAAATGATCTTTTCACCCCAATTTTTATTTTCTCAAGTGTAACAAGACTCCAAAAGTTATTGTGCAATTTGTCCTGAGTACGCTGATACCCCATATGTGGGGGTAAACCACTGTTTGGGTGCATGGCAGAGTTTGGAAGGGAAGGAGCGCAGTTTGACTTTTTCAACGCAGAATTGGCTGGATGCCATGTCGTGTTTGGAGAGCTCCTGATCTGCCTAAACAGTGGAAACCCCAGACAAATGACACCATTTTGGAAACTAGACCCCTCAAGGAACTTATCTAGATGTGTGGTGAGCACTTTGAAACCCCAAGTGCTTCACAGAAATTTATAACGTACAGCCGTAAAATAAAAAAAATTTTTTTTTTTTTTACAAAAATGATTTTTTTCGTCCCCAATATTTTATTTTCACAAGGGTAACAGGAGAAATTGGACCTCAAAAGTTGTTTTCCAATTTGTCCTGAGTACGTGGATACCCAATATGTGGGAGAAAACTACTGTATGGGTACACGTTGGGGCTCGGAAGGGAAGTAGTGACGTTTTGGATTGTAGACTTTGATGGAATGGTCTGGGGGCGTCATGTCGCATTTGGAGAGCCCCTGATGCGCCTAAACAGTGGAAAACCCCCACAAGTGACCCCATTTTTGAAAAAAGACCCCACAAGGAACTTATCTAGATGTGTGGTGAGCGCTATGAAGCCCCAAGTGCTTCACAGAAGTTTATAACGTACAGCAGTAAAAACAAAAAAAATCTTTTTTAAAAAAAATGATATTTTTGCCCCCAGTTTATTTTCCCAAGGGTAACAGAAAAAATAGGACAAATTGCACAATAACTCTTGGGGTCCAGAGTACGCTGATACTCCATGTGAGAGTAAACTACTGTTTGGGCGCATGGCAGAGCTCAGAAGTAAAGGAGCACCGTTTGACTTTTTCAACGCAGAATTAGCTGGAATTGAGATCAGACACCATGTCACATTTGGAGAGCCCCTGATGTGCCTAAACAGCGGAAACCCCCCAATTCTAACTCCAACCCTAACCCCAACACACCCCTAACCTAGTCCCAACCCTAACCACAAACCTAACCCTAACACACCCTAACCCTAATCCCAACCATAACCCTAATACTAACTTTATCGCCAACCCTAACCCTAACTTTAGCCGCAACTCTAACCTTAACCCTAACGGGAAAATGGAAATAAATACATTTTTTTAATTTTATTATTTTTCCCTAACTAAGAGGGAGATAAAGGGGGGTTTGATTTACTATTTATAGCGCCTTTTTTATGATTGGCAGCTGTCACGCTAAAAGACGCTTTTTATTGCAAAAAATAGTTTTTTGCATCGCCACATTTTGAGAGCTATAATTTTTGCATATTTTGGCCCACAGAGTCATGTGAAGTCTTGTTTTTTGCGGTACGAGTTGACGTTTTTATTGGTACCATTTTTGAGCACGTGACATTTTTTTATCGCTTTTTATTTCGATTTTTGGGAGGTTAGAATGAACAGAAATCAGCAATTCATGAATTTCTTTTGGGGGAGGCGTTTATACCGTTCCGCATGTGGTAAAATTGATAAAGCAGTTTTATTCTTCGGGTCAGTATGATTACGGCGATACCTCATTTATATCATTTTTTTATGTTTTGGCGCTTTTATAGAATAAAAACAATTTTATATAAAAAATTATTATTTTTGCATCGCTTTATTCTGCGAGCTATAGCTTTTTTATTTTTTCGCTGATGATGCTGGATGGCAGCTCGTTTTTTGCGAGACAAGATGATGTTTTCAGCGGTTCCATGTTTATTTATATCTGTCTTTTTGATCGCGTGTTATTCCACTTATTGTTCAGCAGTATGATGATATAGCACTGATTTTTTGCTTTGTTTTTTTTTTTAAGGGGTTCACAAAAGGGGTTAACTAGTGGGACAGTTTTATAGGGGGGTCGTTACGTACGCGGCGATACCAAATATGTGTACTTTAATTGTTTTTTTTATTATTTACAGGAAGAAATGAATTTATTGGGGAATATTTTTTTCTTTTTTATTTAGGAATTTTTTTTACACATGTTTATTTTTATTTTGTTTACTTTTTTACATTTTCCCAGGGTGGGACATCACTGTAAAATGTCGATCGCTGGTCTCACAGTGTGCACAGCACTCTGTGAGACCAGCGATCTCACAGGCAGCGCTGCAGGCTTCTCAGTGCCTGCTCTCAGCAGGCACTGAGGAAGCCGCCTCCCTGCAGGACCCGGCGGCCATCTTGGATCCGGGTTCTGGGAGGGAGGAAGAACTCAGAACAGCGCGATCACATCGCGCTGTTCTGAGGGTCTCAGGGGAGCTCGCAGGGAGCCCCCTCCCTGCGCGATGCTCCCCTGTGCCCCCGGTACACCACGATCATGTTTGATCGCTGTGTGCCAGGGGTCAATGTGCCGGGAGCAGTCCGTGACCGCTCCTGACACACAGTCCCAGGTGTCAGCTGTGATAATCCCCCGGGAGCGCAGCTGATTGCTATGACGTACTATCCCGTCCATGGTCAGATTGTCACAGGTTTCATGGACGGGATAGTACATCGGATGTCAGAGAGGGGTTAATGAAGTAGGTTGGACCCAATCACAGATGGCCTGAACCTTGACCGGGTCCATTTCAGTAACAGACGGAGACAAAATGAATCCCAGAAATGAGACCTTCTGTACGCCAAAAAGACACTTTGATCCCTTCACATACAGTGCATTCTCTCTCAAAATCCGGAACACAGTCTGAACATGTTTCACATGAGAGTCCCAGTCCTTGGTAAAAATCAAGATATCATCCAAATAAACAATCAGAAATTTATCCACAAAATCACTGAAAAATTCATGAAGGATTGGAAGACGGAAGGAGCATTAGTGAGCCCAAAGGGCATCGCTAGGTACTCAAAATGCCCGTCTGGGGTATTAAACGCCATCTTCCATTCATCCCCGTGCTTAATGCGAATAAGGTTATACGCCCCCCTGAGGTCAAGCTTGGTAAACCAACTAGCACTTTTCACTCTGGAAAACAGGTCAGAAATCAAGGGTAACGGATATTGATACTTCACAGTGATCTTATTCAAGAGACGATAATCAATACACGGCCTCAATGAACCATCCTTTTTGGTCACAAAGAAAAAACCGGCGCCCAAGGGTGAACAGGATGGTCTGATATGACCCTTCTCCAATGACTCCTTGATATAAGATCACATAGCATCGTGTTCAGGTACAGACAAGTTAAAAAAAGCGACCTTTAGGAAATTTACCACCAGGCACTAATTCAATAGTGCAATCATAGCTCCTGTGAGGGGGCAAGGATGCAGATTTACTTTCACTAAATACATCTGAAAAATCAGTCAAAAAGTCAGGAACATCCTGAGACTGGGGAGAGGCAGAAAAAACAGGAGTGTCAGTATTAACACATTGGAAGCCCCAACTGGACACAGACACAGATTTCCAATCCAAAACAGGATTATGAGACTGTAACCAAGGGAAACCCAGAACAATAATGTCATGCAGGTTATGCAGCACCAGAAATTTGCAACTCTCCTGATGATCTGGTTCAACCCTCATTATCACCTGAGTAGAAAACAGGGGTTTATTCTCCGCCAAATGGGAAGAATCAATGCCAGTAAGGGAATAGACTTCCACACGGATATCATGGGAAACCCACAACGTTTCGCAAAGTCAAAATCCATCAGGTTAATAGCTGCTCCTGAATCAACAAAATCCTGAGCAGAAAATGTGGACAGGGAGCAAATCAGGGTAACAGTCAACAGAAATTTAGTCAACAGAAATTTAGAAACATTACCCAAGACAACTGAGCGTCCAAACTTTCTTCCTCGCTTAGGGCAGACGGAAAGAGCACCATCTCACGCATACCTCTTCGCTCACGCAAACATCTGTCAATTTGTTATAGCCAATGACATAGAATCATTGAGACCAGAGGGGACAGGGAATCCCACCATAACATCCTTTACATTCTCTGACAGCCCCTTCCGAAAAAGGTCTGCCAGAGCATCATCATTCCATTTGGTCAGGACTGCCCACTTTCGGAATTTCTGACAGTACAACTCAGCATCTTCAAGACCCTGATTTAATGCCAACAAGGTTTTTTCAGCTTGATCAGTGACATTAGGTTCATCGTACAATAACCCCAGAGCCAGAAAAAATACATCAATATCATTCAAAACAGGATCCCCAGGTGTCAGGGAAAAGCCCAATCCTGAGGGTCGCCGCGTAGGAGACAGATGACAATTTGAACCTGCTGTGCTGCTCTCCCCGAGGACTTAGGTTTTAAGGCAAAAAACAACTTACAGTTATTTTTGAAATTCAGAAATTTAGATCGATCCCCAAAAACAAATCTGGCATGGGAATCATAGGTTCCACAACCGGCAACCTAGCAAGATAGGTAGCAATACTCCGAACCTCAGTGGCAAGCTGATCCACACGGCCAGACAACTGTGCAAACTCCATTGAGAGAAAAAAAAATCCTCCTCAGCACCCAGAGAAAAAGAGGGGAAAAAATGCAACAAACAGAAAAAAAAAAGTCTCTGACAACTTTTTTTTCTTTCCACACTATTTTTCCCTTCTGTGAGTACCATATAATTTTCAGTTTGGGCCGGTGATACTGTTATGTTTAGGTAGCTGAGGAGAATAAGCAAAAACGGCAATACACCAGAGAGGCTGGAACCTATTGGATTGCAGTAACCTGAACTAACCACACAACTAGAGGTAGCCGTGGAGCGTTCCTACGTTGATCCTAGACGCCTCGTCA